>PVHP010029151.1:0-22669 GCA_004024765.1 Zapus hudsonius
AAGGGAAGAAGGGAAGAAGGGACAGAGGGAAGAAGGAAGGAAAGGAAGGAGGGAGGGAGGGAAGGAAGGAAGGAAAGAAAGAAGGAAGGAGGGAGGGAGGGAAGAAGGAAGGAAAGAAAGAAGGAAGGAGGGAGGGAGGGAAGAAGGAAGGAAAGGAAGGAAGGTAGGAGGGAAGGATGGAGGCAAGGAGGGAAGGAAGGAAGGAAGGAAGGGAAGAAGGGACAGAGGGAAGAAGGAAGGAAAGGAAGGAGGGAGGGAGGGAAGGAGGGAAAGAAGGAGGGAGGGAAGGAAGAAAGGAGGGAGGAAGGAAGGAAGGTAGGAGGGAAGGATGGAGGCAAGGAAGGAAGAAAGAGAGGGAGGGATGGAGGGAAGGATGGAGGGAAGGAGGGAAGGAAGGAGGGAAGAAAGAAGAAATAAAGCTGTATCTGAATCCATGTGTCCTAGTTACTGGAGCTATTGTATTGGAGTAACTATTGAGTACTGGAACTATTATATCATATTGGCAAGACTCCTATTGTATTGGAGTCCTGCAATTTGGAATGCACATGAAGTCCACCCCTTGTCGAAGTTTCAGGTTAACAAATGAAAAGTCTCCTCCTCGTTCATTACCAAGGCTGCTCCCACAGCCAATGAACCTTAAATGATTCATGGAATCTAAAAAAGATGCTTCTGTAGGTCGTCTTCAGTTCTCCTTATTTCCCGGCTTTTGTAAATGAGGCAGTAAGGATTTTGCAACGGATTAAACAGAGCCCACGTTTTTGAGGTAGGAATGGTGTTTCTCTGCCTCATCCCCTGGCTTTCTGATCAAAGACAAATTATGTTTGTAAAGCAATTACTAATCTTCTGACATGTACGGCTCAGGCCAAGGTTAGCATTTGAACAGAAAATAGAAAAAGCCAAGAAATCCTCCCCTCTGAAGCCCTCTCTCAATTCTCTCCCCGGTACACTCATTACTGGTGCTATGGTTCCAATAATGAAACCGTTTAAATGAAATAATTCGGTCAGCCTTTTCTTTTAGGTTAAAAATTGATCAATGTTTCTGTTCACTAATAACCCAGGAATCAACAATCTCATAAAACTGGTTTATTCAGCCCAGAAAATTAGGCAATCCATCATAAGTGATTTGTTCAAATTTCTCCCTTCAAAGAAGTGAGAAGGCAAGTTTAAAACCAATAAGATAATGCACTTAACAAATTCAACTGAGAGAGACGGATCAACCAAGACGCCACTGGCATCGGGCGCAGAAAATCTGTCGTGTTTCCAATTATTTGAGCGCATCTTTGCATCACAGTTTGCTGCCAGCCGGGCTGCATCCAGCCCCCTCCTGCTGGATTTTTTTTTTTCATCATCAGGTCTTAAATCAGAACAAGTTCATCATATCACACCATGAAAGGCCATCAGGGGATAAAGGACACCAGATGTTATATGAGTTTTCTTTTAGGCTTTCATTTCAGCCTTGCTGCATTCCCCATGCTGCCTTTTACTTGTCAGAAACGAAAATGTGCTTTGATAGATAACAACCCTATTTTCTTCACTGGCTGAGCTTAGAGAATACCATTAAGTATTGATATCTAGGGTGCTTAACTAGGGAATGCGTTCACAGCAGTCCTAAAATTGGGGTTCTGTTGCCTTATTTTCCATGCCAAGATTTTGAAAGACTCCAAATTAATTTGATTTTCCTCAGGAAAAAAAAAAATCCTAGTTTTCCTTGTGGGAGATGAGGACTCAAGGCAGGTCCTTGGCCACGGCTCTACTTCTTGATAGAGACCCAGCACATATCTGGAGTTCAAAGACCCTTGGGAGTTTGCAAAGGTGAATTTTGGAAATGGAACTCTGGCCCCAGTCAGCTAAAGCAAATGGTTCAATTGCTCTCTCCTTGGAGAGCTTAGCAGTTGTGTGACTTTGGAGTCATTAACAAAGAAGAGAACAAACAAAGAGGTCTGTGACAATGTACTACCTCTCCAAGATGCCATCATCAAGGTTAATGCTGGTAATTCTTGGGCACTTCTTAATTGGAGCATCGTATGTTATCCATGGATATGGTCATGCTCAGCCACCATAAAAGACTAGTTAAAATAGAAAAAATACTAGCTTACTCAACTTGTAATCAATAAAGCTGTTACAAAGGAAAAAAGGCTCACAGACTATAAAGTATATGTGTTACGAAGGGATTGTGGACAAATATTTCTTGAGTGTCTTTGTTTTGTAAGAAAGTCTAGTATAGCCCAGGCTGCCCTGAAACTCACTATGTAACCAAGACTAACTTTGGCTTCATGATCCTTCTTCCTCTGCCTCTGCCTCTACCTCTTAAGTGCTGAGATTATAGCCTGGGTACCTCCAAGCCTGATATATACAAATCGAATATGTGCTCTACTTGAGAGGCAGAAGAGAGATTTACATACCCCTGAGGACTTGAGGTCATATATGACCTGGGGAATCTTGATTGTACTTTATAGGAAAGTATCTCTATTCTCACTTGGAGATGATTCCTCCCTGCCCATCAGGAAATATTTAATAATGTCTGGAGTCATCTTGGATTGTCATGGTTGGAGGATGGAGGGACAGAAGTGTGTGCCTGGCCTGTGTCAGTAGACTCTAGGAATCTTGCTAAATATTGTCCAAAGTAGAGGACACACCCCTATAGCACTGTCCAATCACAAAAGCCAACCGTAGGGAGGGTGAAAAAAATTGTGATGTGTAACATATAAAGGATAGATTGGACATTGACAAGAAGTGCTAAGCCTATGAGAGGAAGAGGTTGACCGGCATCTCTTGGGAAGTCATTCAAAGATAACTGGGAAGCAAAGGAAAGCCTGCATCCTTCCACTTATCTGTCTAGTGTAGGTACAACAGGATGGAACCTCAAAAACTTTCAAGGCTTTCTATGTTCCCTGTAACCTTTTGTGACCAGTGGCCAGGAATTATTAGAGATGTTCTGGCAATTTAGGCTATATAATCAAAACATATCCAGCTGCTCTGATTAAATAAACCCTGTGAACCAGATAGTACTCAGGGCCCACGGTGGCTACTAGAGAATGTCCATTTAGTGAACAAAAGAATAATTCGTTTTTAATTGAATGGATAAATAAATGAGCTAACTATTCTTGGATGTCCACATTTGGAGAGGATTACTGGCTCTTTCCTTGTCACTAATCCCAGGGGGAGGAGTTTAATGACTAGTAGCTCAGGGAGCTTAAGGGGTGATGCCACCCTTGGAACCTCTGACACACAGAATCAGTGGCTCTCCTCTACCCACCTCCCAGGCAGTGCGTGACAGGTGGCATGTATGCATAAGTAGATTCAATGCAGAAAAGGATTCTAAGGTTGAACTTTTATTTATTCTTAATGACCAACTACTTCTCCAGTGTTATTTCCCACAATGAAGTATGCTGGTATTTTGTACTTAATTTTCTTTTGGTATTGTTCTGAAAGATTAAGCATCAAGAATGTATGCGAAACATAAAATATATCCAAGTATGTGCAATTGTTAACAGTCATCATTTTGCTATGAGAATGTGGAGTGCCTCAGAGACCAACAGAACCTTTCTTGGCTTAAGCATTAACCTCAGAGTCAGGGTGCTGGAGGATCAAGATCATGACAAACTTCTACTGAGTCAAGTGGTGTCTGGGTTTTTGTCTTATGAATTTGATGACTGAAATCCATAGATGAGAGAGGGTAAAAAATTTAGAAAGATTTCACCTTAGAATTTAAGAAGGAAAGAAGGCAGGATTCCTGCTAAAAGGCAGGAGGGGGTTCCCAGAAATGGAACCCATATGTGACACTGATTGGGGTCTTTTACTGGATGAGACTGAGGTGGTCAGTCCAGTCCCCATCCCAGGTGTCCTGGCACTTGGCCAGGTTTCCAGGAAAGGAAGTAATTCCGTTTGCATGTGTAGAACAGGGACTTCCTTTAGGGAAGAAGGTATAAAGAAAGACTAGAGACCTTTCTTTTGACCTTTCTGGCCTTTAGCAAGTTGGACCTAAGAGGACTTCTTTAGGGAAAAAGATCCTGAAGACAAGCTTCCTCAGTAGCAAAACCCTCCACCTATTCTCCCCACACTGGTGCCTCCCCATGTTCCCTTAAATAAAGTCTTTCATCATACCTTAAAAAAATAAAATAAAAGAGAACCAAAACGTTTTGAACCTGGTGGTTTGGTGGGAGGATGTGGTCATTCCCAGTGTCACTGTAATTTATGGTCAGAGACAGCCTCGAGAGGCAGCCAGTAAGTCAGAGTGAACTTTCCCAAAAAACTGACCAGTGTCCATCCTTCTGTTTCTTTGCCCATCTCCCTGGCCATGTCTCTCTTACCTTAATCATCTCAGGAAACTGGCCTGGCTGTCTGTCTGTCTGATGACAGCATTGACTGGGAGAACCTCCTACCACAATCAAATCAATGTCACATTCCAGCCCAGTTCTGAAACTCCAAACACAATTACCCATCGCACGCTTACGGATATGTTTAATTCAATAAACTCACAACTTAACATTGCTTACCCCTACGTTCCCTCCCAGCCACTTCTGATGTTATTTTTTCTTCTCCCACGATATTTTCCACATTGATTAATTCCCTGCCCATTATGTCAATCTTGCCTCCTAAATTTTTTTGAATTATTAATTTTCCCCTGCCACCCTCACCTCTAAGACACGATTAGGTGTCGTGAATGAGTTGCTTGACCTTATTAAAATTTAAAATAATTTTACATTATTGTTGTGCCTTTATTAAATTACTTCTCTACGCTGCAGCCAGAGCTCTGTATCTAAAATACAAATCTTATCATGACATTTCTCTGCCTGGTGGTATTTATTGTAAGCCAAGCCTAAGAGCTAAAATTCAATTATTGAGTGCCACATTCCACACCATGGTCGATCCCAGTGATCACCCTTCCATTCGTACTTTTGGCCACATTCAACCTCCTAGTTTCTAAGTTCCTCTCCTCATGTGTTCCTTCCTCTATGCCTTTACTTAGACCATTTATTAATGATAGATTGGTATCACCCTTCAATAATAATTTTATGATTAGTCTTCTACAGAACTTTTTCTTGTTCTCCATGAGCCAACCCCTCTTCCATGGAGTAACTTTGGAAACCTTCATTTATACCAGATTCCTGAGCTTCCCAGGGTCGCATAGCATCCTGGACCTTGATTAAATTGATGACGTTGTTGGGATTTTTAAATCAGTGCTTAATTGCTTATGCCTTTATTTTCATGGTGGGTAAAATCACAGAAGGGAAGTCAAAGGCATTCGGAACCTGATCTCATTTCAGTCATAGACAGTTTGCTTGTTACTTGTTTTAAAATGACAACCCAAACGAAGACTTGATTTAAGAACCGTCTTTGCATGAACGTCAGCAATGACAAGCCCAACCATTGGCATTTGATGTAGAAATTATCTTCTTGTGACATTTTTACAAATTTTTATGTCATGCACAGAACACAATTCATAGAACAGAAGGCAGTTATTAAACTGGACAGATTTTACTCAGAATTAGCACTGAATGAGTGACAGCCATGGTAAAAATGATTTTAACGATATCCAAAATTCTGAATAGCTTTGTGTATATATGCATATGTGTCAATAATAGAAAATTCCATATAACTTCCTCTAAGAGTAAAATTTTGATGCACTTGTAATCTGCCTATAAAAAGTTCCTTTTGTGAAATGGTAAACTGATGAAGAATCTTCTGATCCCAACTTCCCTGCTTATGTTCATCTGGAGAATTTCTGGATGTGCTACAAGACACCTTCTGGAAAGTGGTTTGCAAGGAGAATCCAACATAATTGTCCATTGCCATTACAGTAGACACGGAGGATGAGAAATGCTTTTTTGTCACGAAGCCCATGCTGATCGCTGGTCATGTGGGTGTTCATCTGAAGTCTGACAGGAGAGAAAAGATTTATCTATTGTCTAACCTGAGCAGCTCTTAATATTCAAGTGTCCCCATCAGAAATGGAGAAATGGCTTGAAGGCAGCCTGGGACCATCAGTTAAACCTTCAGAGCGGCTTTTCATAAAGGGACTCAGAGTCTGCAGCACTTTAGGACATGAATAAATAGACTGTGCCACAAATTAATCAATGTACCCATTTAATCATCAATAGAGTCCAGGACTCTTGTTTTAAGAATCCAAGGTCTAGGACCATCTAAGCATGAGAAGCTGGGTAATTTCTGTAGCATTAGAAGTCATCATCCGAAAATAGAATTCGGGGAGAAATTAAATGGATTTTTACAAATCAGTTAACATAATGTATTACTTATTAAATTCTTTCATGGAGCAGATAGAAGACTAATTTCTCTGGAGCCATTCATGCCCCCAAAAGTTATAATTAAAGACACAAATTGAATGATTTTAATAATGATGAACGTTCACCTTTTTAGTGCTTAGGTATGGTAATCTGATAGTCACAGAAGAGCTCCATCTTCCATTTTCATTTAACTTTTCCTCCTGGGACTTATAAGGGTACTTTTCCTCATTTATTTATTTATGGACATGAAAATTCCCCGAACAGAAAAACAGCTGAGTGACTGGGTTTTTTTTTTTTTGATGATAGAATGATTTGCAAATACTCTCTCTGACCCCCCCCCACGCACCCAAATAAAATAAAGTTTACAAAAAACATAGTAGGGTTTCAGGGCTCTGGAAGGATTACTGACCTTCCTAGCATGCACAACTATGAATTCTTAACTCCTCTGTCTTCCCATGGTTATTGGGCCCTACTCCAAAAAGGATTTGCTCATCTATTAGCACAAAGCCTTTGTTTTCCTTTTCACAACATATAATGAATAATTATTGACACCTTTAGAAAAATCCCTCGTCAGGCAAAAATGAAATAAAAAATATACTTAAAAGCTAGAAGAAAACACAGTTTTCATTTAGCGTGCTGAAAAATAAGCAAGCTGGTTGGTCAGAATATTAATAATTTTACATTATTTAGAAAAATCCTCTCATGGCTTTCGCCACAGACACATCCCAGCCAGTGTGCAAGATAAGGCAGTTCATAAAACATACTGCATTTTCAGCTTGCTTATTTTCTGTTGCTTTCTGTAGATGGCTGGTATACCCTGGTTCCCATCAATAGAAGAGACTCTCGCTGAAGCAGGTATGAATGTAAACACTGGTTTCTAGGTATGTGCCAACTCCTCCTACCAAAAGGACAAAAAGACTTTGGGTTTTTGCAATGATGGCACCTTCACCATACTTTTATGAACCAAGACTGTAAAACACAGAGAAGATGGAAAAGTCTTCCATGCTCCTGGTTCAGTAGAATTAATATTGTGAAAATGGCAATTCTTTCAAAAGCAATATACAGATTTAATGCAATACCAATAAAAAAAATCCTGGCTTCATTCTTTACAGACATAGATAAAATAATCTCAAAATTTATTTGGAATGCAAAAGGCCTCAGATATCCAAAACTATCCTTAGTAAAAGAAGCTCCTCAGGAGATCTCACCATACCTGATCTAAAGATATATGACAAAGCCATAGTGACAAAAATAGCATGGCACTGGCATAAAAAATACGTAGACAGACCAATGGAAACGAATTGAGAACCCTACCCTTAGCTCAAGTGACTACAGTTACTTGGTCTTTGACAAAGGTGCCAGCAACATTCACTGGTGAACACACAGCATCTTCAGCAAATGGTACTGGACAAATTGGATAAATATATGGAAAAAATGAGAGCAGACCTACACCTCTCGACACGCACAAAAACCAACTCCAGATGGATTAAAGACATTAACACAAGACCTGAAACTCTGAAAACCCTGAAGAAAAAAATCAGGGGAACTCTCCATGATATAGGAGTAGGAAAAAAACTTCCTGAATAAACCTCCTGTAGCCCAGGAAGTGCAACAGTCCCTTAACCAATGGGTCTCATCAAGCTAAAAAGCTTCTTACAGACAAACATAGCATACTCAAAGCCAATAGACCACCATCATATTGGTAGAAAAATATTTTCCTGATACACCTTGGACAGAAGTCTACTATCTAGAACTTACAATGAATTCAAAAAATTAAGTAATAAAATAAGCAAGCAGCTCTCTCACAAACTAGGGCACTGAACTCAGCAGGGAATTCACGGAAGAGGAAGTACAAATGGCTAATTCTCATTTAAGAAGATATTCCTCATCCTTAATCATCAGGGATGTGCAAAACAAAACAACAATGAGATTCCTCCTTACTCCATTCAGAATGGCAATCATTAAAATATCCAACAACAGCCAGGTTTGGTGGTGCATGCCTTTAATCCCAGCACTGGGGAGGCAGAGGTAGGATCACCATGAGTTTGAGGCCACCCTGATACTACATAGTGAATTCCAGGTCAGCCTGGGCTAGAGTGAGACCTTACCTCAAAAAAAAAAATAAAATAAAATAAAATAAATACATAAATAAATAAATCCAATAACAATAGATGCTGGCGAGGATGTGGGGAAAAAGGAACCCTCATTCACTGCTGATGGGATTGCAAATTTGTACAACCATTATGGAAAGCAGTGTGGAGGCTCCTGAACAGGATGGATATAGAGCTACCAATTATCCCTCTACTGAGCATCTACCCTCAAGAAAATGAAGTGAAAATGAAAATGCCAAAGCACAGAGACATTTGCTCAACCATGTTTAAGCAGCTCAATTCACAGTAGCTAAGAATTGGAATCAACCCAAATGCCCATCACTGGATGGATATCAAAGTTGTGGTACATATACACTATAGAACTCTACGCAGTTGAGGGCTGGAGAGATGGCTCAGCGGTTAAGGCACTTGCCTCCAGTGCCTAAGGCCTTGGGTTCAATTCCCCAGGACCCACATAAGCCAGACCCACAAGGTGGTGGCCCTGGTGCACTCTCTCTCTCTCTCTCTCTCTCTCTCTCTCTCTCTCTCTCTGTATCTCTCTGCTTGAAAATAAACAAATAAAATATTTAAAAAAAAAAAAGAACTCTACGCAGTTGAAAGGGAAAAAAATCACATAATGAAATTTAAAGAAAAGTGGATGGACTTGGAGCAGATCGTTCTTAGTGAACTCACATGAGAACAGAGAGACAAAGGCTGCATATTCTCCCTCACTTGTGGTTCCTAACCTGGTTAAACTTAATAGTAAGCAAAGCTGACATGCAAATTGAGAGATTGAAGGAATTGGGGGAGAAGGGGCAATGGGGGGGGAGATATATACACTAATCTAAACCAATAACGAAACCAATACCATAAAGTCCTTACTTTCATGCAGCAAGGTCTGGGGGAAGCTGTGGGCATCACCTTGTACGAAAGGCTCTGAAGAGTGTGGGAAGAAGCCTAACCCCTCTTAAAGCCCTGTCCCAGTCATTGGTTCCTTCCCACACTGAGCTGTTGATCAAAGAGACCCACAAGGGTTCCAAAACAAGACAGGCTTCTGTCAAAGCTCTTGAATACCAACCTCAGGCAAAAGGTAAGACCCTATTGCTGAAGATACCAAAGACTGTCATCACATAACTCTGAGGGACCCTGCTGGATTTGGGAAAGAAACTAGCTCCCAGATGGTAGCCTGTGCAGTGCTGGAAGGTGTTTCATGAGCTGCCAGGGGAAACTGGGCAACGGTAGTCCAAGAAAGCAGGGCACATTGATATACAACACATATAGATGTTATAAGAATGCTGAGGACAGCCGGTTGTGGTGGCTCACACCAGTAGGATACTGCTAAAGAGAATGCTGAGGACCCTGCTATAAGGCAGAGACCAGCAACCAAGAAGTGCTCATCTGTGCAATAGTGGTGCTAAACCTAGGTGGGGAATCAACAGCTTGCTGGTTGGCTAAGAGATCCTCTCAGTGGCAAGGAACCCTTAAATGGAACTGCGATCCAAGGCAAACTCTCATGGAGACAAAGAACCCAGAATCCAAGGGGAAGCTCCCACTAACCATGGGTCTACAGAAGGTTACACCAATTAGAATCTTGAAAAATCAACAATACTTGTCTCATTAAATTTATACGGATCTCACTCTCCTTTGGAGATTCTGTTTGTATTTTTCAGAAGACAGCAAGAACCTTGGACAACCCAATTTCATCAACAGGACATGGGATGATGGCAGGAGATGAACCAGCCCTAACTCATATCTAGGGCTTAGGTGAAACCATAGAGGAAGTGATGGAAGAGCAAGAGAGCTGCCTCCACAGTCAGTCAGATAACCTATGAGCAGGTAAATGAGACAGATACCGAGGACACCCAACACAGCCCAAAGCAGAAAACCAGAGACTCTTAAAATCTCAACAGTAAAGCAGAGGTAAAACTCACCCACCGTGACTCAGGGAACTGAGAGGAAGGGGGGGGGTGGAAAGATTGTAAGAGCCATGGTGGCCCCTCCTCCAACAGCAACAACAACACACACACACACACACACACACACACACACACACACACACATACACACACACAAGTTCGCTACTGTTTGTACAATTCATAACCTCCCAATCCATGGACCAAATATTTCTGCAATTCCACTGAGGAGGGCTCTCAGCAGGTTGGGGGAAGGGAGGAGGGAAATGGGGGTGCCATCACATGACTGACTCATACCATGTTTCTAATTATTAACAATAAATACATTTTTAAAAATGTACAGTAGTTAAACACATGTGCTCAGAGAAATGTCTCCTCCTTCTTCTTTCTCCTCAATGCTTTTTCCTTCCTTAAGTCTGCGGCACACCTCTTCCTCCTGGGGAAGGGAGATCCATATGTCACTGATACTTGTTTGGGATAACTGCCCCCCAAGAATGGGGGAGATGCTAAATTTCACTTCATGCTAGGTAGTCCACACACCCCATTTGGTCAGTTTTTAGCCATGCAAAATAAAGTAAATTTTGCTATGCTGATATCACATGATTAAAATATAATAAACTAATGAGATCACAATCCCTGATTGTGAACAAAACCAATCGTGTTAATTGCAAGCTCCTGAATGGCAATTTTAGAGGCTGCTAAGTTTTGAAATATAATCAGTTATTCTAATTTTATCTGATTTCTTAATGAAGCTTGCCCTGAGCAGTTCCTCTCTGTGTTCTTCAGCAAACAGTGTGTGTCATAACTGCCAACACTAATCTTGATTGCTTTAGTTGAAACAAATAGTTAGACTTGGGTGGCTTTCAAAAGATATGTCATAGTAGACGCAGTGCTAGAAAGCAAAGGTTTGGGGGTTTTTATTTTCCTAGTTTGGGTTCTTTTTATTTGCGGCATTTCAACCATAAATGTTCTCTCCTTGGGGCTTCCAGATATCTCCCAGCATTCCTTCTTGAAGATCCTTAGGAAGGAGAAAGTAATGGATACCAAGTATATCTTGTACACAAGACCACAGGAATATATATATATATATATATATATATATATAATCATACTGAAATTCTTATGCAGTGTTCCCACCCACTGGCTCTTGTCTGGGCAGCAAGCGACCAATCCCATCAATGCCGACCACTAGCTTTGATGGTGAGCGAGTGGGCATTGGAGATATTTATTTGTACAGTGATAATATACATCGGAAAGCTTCTCTAAGCTCTGTAAGTGCTCTGGAAGGTGGCCATACTCATATGGCGATTCATAAAAGTAAACGCTAAGTAAAAACGCTAAGTAAAAATAAAGTTTCAGGAAACAAAAAAAAAATACCATTTACATGAGTTAAAACATCTTTCATGCCATTGTTTTCTTTATTTATAATCTTTCAACATCTGCAATTAGGATTGTATATTTACTTTCTTCAATGCTTGCGAGCAAAGATTAAATGGGGTTTTACAGGAAAAAATGAATGGCTAGGAGAAGTGCTTCTGTAATCTCATAAAACTTCTGAGATGAGATAAAATATTAAGCTATGGAGGGCTTTTAAAAACTATATTCACACATAAGCAAAGATAGTTGCCACTGTCCTCATCCATAGAGAGACTGAAATACTGTTCTCTTGCATGGTAACACTATACAAAAGTAGGTGAGCAGATTGTGCAAACATTATGTGTAACCTACACAATCACCCCCACGTAATTACCTCCAGCACTGAGTTCATGAGTGAGGGTATTTCTAGTACCCTAGGTTCCCTTTATAATTATCTAATCCATGTTGATGTTTATTTTTATCATATTTGTAAATAAATTGCTGAATGATCTCACTTCATTCGCTTTCTTTTGATGGATTTCAACACCGGATCAAAACACTTATGTATTAAGAGTTCTAAGCGTTTTCTACTTTGTGGGTTATTGTATTCTTGAAGTCATAATAAGAACTTTTCAGGAAAAAAAAAACATCTAGGTTCATCTATCCTGGTGTTCTCCATGATATTTTTTTAAGTTATTTGTGATATTAAAAAAGTTGTCCATTTCAATGAGCTTTCCAGTTATTAACATATTTGTTATTCAAATACTAATGTATTTTCTATTTTGATGTGGCTTCAAATGTACAGAAAAGTTGCAAGAATCAGAAAAGGAGATGGCTCAGTTGATAAAGTGATTAGCTCCAAAGCGTGAGGACCTGAGTTGGGTCCCCACGTCAATGTCAGATGGGGTGCACTCACCTGAAACCTCAGGGATGGGAAGGTAGACGCTGACAGATTGCTGGAGCTCACTGACCTCCAGTGAATGAGAGACTGTCACAAATAAGGTACACAGAATTCCTGCACAAGACTCCAAGGCTGTCCTGTGGCTTCCACACGCACATACCTGATTATGTAAACCTGTATAACACCCACACCCATGTTAAAGAAAGAGCAGAATAAGCATTCTTGGGGGGGTGCAGGAGAGATAGCTCAGCTGTTAAGGCTCTTGTCTGCAAATATGATGGCCCGGGGTTCAATTCCTCAGCACCCACATAAAGTCAGATGCACAAAGAATTCTTGGGCTCAGTGTGTAAAAGCACTTACTGCATAAACATGAGGACATGTTTGAACCCCAGCACCCACATAACAAGTCCAGACTTGGTGAGACAGAGAAAGGATCACAGGGTGCCCTGGTCATATATATATATATTAGCCCAGGCTCAGTAAGAGATTCTGTCTCAGGGAAGCAACTTGAAGGCATGACAGACAAGGACACCCAACATCTTCCTCTGGTCTCCTCATGCCTGTGCACGGAGCACATCTGTATACATACATGCGTACATCACAAACACATAAAATTACTTACTACACACACACAAAATCAGAAGAAAGGCATACCCATATAACCTTCACCATTCACTGTATCTAGTCACCATTTATTTTATGTGCATTTCACTATTTTTTTATTGTCACAAGTGTGTGTGTGTGTGTGTGTGTGTGTGTGTGTGCATGCCAGGGTCTCTTACTGCTGCAAATGAATGCCCAAGGCATGCTTGCAAGCCGTCAGACACCTTTGGCTGCTAAATCATTTTTTCAGCCCTCATTTTGTACATTTTGCTTTACCAATGACTTTTCCTTTCTCTTGCTCCTCTCAACAGATAAAAACAAAGGTGATCGATGGATTAATAGAATGATGGATAATAGACAAGTACTTAGAGTCTTACTTTTGCTGATCAGTGGAAATTATCCCTTAACAATCCTCAGTCTTCATTTCCAAGAGCAAAGAACATTCTCTGATATTAGTACAGTGCAGCTGTCAAGCCCGGGATTTTTAAGAATTACCCTTTTGTCTAATTTATAGTTTATATTCATATTTCATGAATCCTGACAATGTCTTTTTAGTTCCCTTTGAAAAGCAAGTTCAAACTCAAGATCATTTAGTCTAAATCTCTGTAGTCAACGTTCTTCTGAAACAGATCTGTATTTGTTTCTTATTAATTTTTGTTTTGTTTCCTCGTGATTTAGACGACATATCTTTAGTAGGAACATCACAAAATGAAGCCTTCTTGTTGGTTCTTTTTATCAGAAAGTGTGTACTGTCAGTCCAAATAGTAGTCATATCCTATTTGGAGACTGAATTAATGTGCTGTGATAGGCTGCTATGCTCTATGGTTAATAAGTGATAGGTTGGGAGATAGTGTAATTCTATATAGACATCTTGTGCCTTATTAAAATTTCATTATGAGTTTCATCTTTACAGATACTTTTTCTAAGCATATATTCTATATTTATTATTCAGAATTCTATGGAGAAGAGATTGTACCTCTCATTTTGATGTGCTTATTAATTTATTCTTTTGATATGGACAATTTATTCGACTACTTGAGGTTATTCTACAACCTGAGTATGACCTCCAAAATCCGTGTGTCAGAAACTTAATACCCAAGGCAACAGTGTTGGGGGGTGGGGCCTCCTAGGAGATGCTTTGCTCTGGCAGCAATGGAAGAGGTAACTGAGGGAGTTTGGACCTTTTGCCCTTCCGTACTTTCCATCATAGAAGGACAGGGCCTGTTCCTTCTGGAGGACATCATGGTCAAGAAACCATGCCAGAAACAGAAAGTGCACCTTCATCAGGTGCCTTCATCTTGGACTTCCAGCCTCCAGAATTGTAAGAAATAAATGCCACCTCCTCTTCAGGACAATCTGTGAAATTCTGTTCTATCTGTCACAAATAGAGACAGCGATCTTCCAAGAGGACCAGGGCCCTTTAATAATCTCTGTAACATAGTTCTTGGAGGTCTTCCCTGGTGTCTGAGAAAAAAATAAATTCTAGGCATTTCTTCTGATTATTATTCCCTTTTAATTTTTTAGAAGTTGAGGAATTCATTCAGAGTTGCCCTAACAAGTGAAGAAAAAGATGGCTGTGTGCTGTAATTTTTGTAAATAGCAAAGGGATGAACCTCTGCATCATTCCACACACAATGAAATCCCGCCCTCAGAAACTGGAATTTCAAAATGGCAATACTCCCCAAATATGGGTACCTTATCTGCTATTCTTGCCCATACACACTTTCAAATAATGCAGCAAAAAATATGTCTAGAGAAAGTAAAGAAACACAGAAGAAGAAAAGGAAAAAAGAAGCCAACTCAGATACTGCCTGAATCCTTCTTCTGCTAGTAGTGAAGGTCTTGAGAGTCACTGTTAAAAATATTCCTTTACTTCAGTCATCCTATTTACTAAAATGTTGGCTCTATTGAATCCAATAATTTAAAAAGTTGGTCTAATATGATAAATGCATTGCTCAGTGACCTTAAGAAATTAATGCACCTATCACAAGTCTGTGGCTACAAGTAGACCCTCACCCTCTATAAGGAAGAGGAAAAGGTACCAGGATAGGAAATAGACACCTTGGAAGAGTATGAGATTAGTTTATAAATGCATATACATGCAATTTACAAAGGCTTTCCTTTGACTTGGGGGTTTAAGAGAAGAATTAAAGCAAGTATTACTGTGTGTAAAGATTGTCATCTTTAACATGTGTATGTCATCCTGGTGGGATACATCAGCAGTTAAGGTGCTTGCCTGCCAAGCCTATGGACCTAAGGACCTGGGTTCGATTCCCACTACCCACATAAAGTCAGATGCATCTGGAATTTGTTTGCAGTGGTTAGAGGCCCTGGCATGTCCATTCTCTCTCTCTCTCTCTCTCACTCTCTCTCTCTCTCTCTCTTTCTCTTCTCTCTGTTGTTTCTCTCTGCTTGTAACGAAATACATTTTTTAAAAGTTAAAAATGTGGATTTCATTGGATACCACTGACCAGTGTACACTATTGCCTTTCCTGAAATTGGTTTGCTCTCAGCTTGTGTTTCTTGGGAAAGACTTCATAGTACATCGTGACACTTGACATTTATAGAGGAGTCTTTTTCAGTTTTTTTTTAACTGGTTGGGCTTTGTTTTTGGACATCACAAAGAATCATAATATAGAAAACATTATTCAAATGAATACCAGGGAGAAACATGAAGCATAATTCTTCATTGTTTCTGAAATGGTCCTTTCTTTGGCCACTCCCACCGAGCACTGCTAAGAATCCACTGCCCTTAGACTTCTTTCTACTTTTCAGTGCCCACCAGCCTGCTCAGTGGTCCCCCCCTTAGTACTCCACTGTCAGGACAGAATGGGTTAAGAACTCAACCTCCACTTCTTCTTCTATCTCTTTAAATGCATGTTTTAAGATCATTGACTCTAAACTTAGGTTGATCTGAAAGCTATGGCTGTATAACTAAATGACCTGAAATATATTCTCTCCCGAAACATATATCCAATTATAAAACACAGTGTCTGAGTGGTTTTCTTGCCCACAAAATACCAGAAGGAATTTAAAGAGACCTCACAAATGTCCTCAAGTAGATATAATAAAATATTGTATCTCTCAGCTCAGTTGATGGGAGAAGAGTGTTACTATCTCATTCTAAGGAAGGAGTGTCGTGTTTTATATGCCAAGGTACATTTCAAGCTATCAGGTTGAGAGCTGATAAAGGGGAAAAAAACTTACAGGGTGGGTGGGGTTGGGCAAGTATTCCAAAATTCTGTGTGAATTAAAAGATTAAAAGTACCAGCTTTCTCACCACACACACACACACACACACACACACACACACACACACACACACACACTGTATTAATGTAATTGAATACAAATCAAATGTAGACCTCGCATTTCTAAAGAAAGTAATAGTTGTAACATTGATGTCTCTCCTTTAGCATGAATATTGTCATCAGCTATCGTGTTGTAAACAATCATCAGAATCCCTCTAAGGAATATTTAACAAATATCCACTTGGATTATATTTAAAATACTCCCATATTAAAATCTGCCTTCTTCCTCACATGGTGCTAGGCATATGGTAGGAGCTCTGTGTCTCAGGATTGGGATCCAGCTGCCAGAGAGAGGCCAGACTGCCCTCGAGACACAGGAGAGGCAAGGCCTAGCACTTCCAGTGTGTAACAGGAATGAGAGATCACTTCATGAGGACAGTAAATTGAAAGGTATCCCCCAAAGTTAAGATCACAGTAATAGAGAGAACAGTGTCTGCTGAGTGCTAGGAAAAATGGGAAAAGGCCCCATAGAAAGAGGGTGTTTTACTCGGCAACAAGAAGATAACTGTAACACTTATGAATGTCAATATCATCATATATAGTGAAGACTCAAATCAAGGATTTTGAACAAAAGAGTTAATCCAAGTGGGCTCTAAATCCACTGACCAGAATCCTACTAACAATGTGACAGACAGACAGACACTGGACAGACAGAAGAGGAGAAAGCCATAGGATCACTGAGGTCAAGGACAGAGTGACAAGGCTAAGACAGAGTTTATGTTCTATAATAAGCATTCAGTAAAATTAAGTAGTATTTATTTGGAACACCAAAGCAGTCTTTCTCTCTTTCTTCCCACATGCTTGATGTTTTCTTTTTAAGAGATTGAAATACTTCTTGTTTTCTCCCTAGTTATTGCCAAATGCAGCCAATATAAATATATGGCATTCCCGGGGAGACTTGGCAGTCTTTTCTTATTTACTTGGTCTCATAGATGCAAATCCAATTTGAGGGTATCTAGCGAAGAAAACGATTTGTTATCTGAGGAAGCTGTTACCCATGTATCAGGCGGACATAAAGTGCTTCTGTTATAGTGGATGGATTGCTGCTGAGTTACTTAATAGACCTTTGCTCAGAGTCTCAGTTTTGTCTCTTAGTTAGTTTGGTTCCGGTCTTGTGATTGTAGTTGTTATAAGATCCCATGTTAGGTGTACATCATCTTTTGTGAACCAAAAGTTTTGTGATCCCTCTGTGAACCGTGTGTAGCAAGCCCAAGATTTCATCTACGTGATCAAAGTTACATAGAAATACGTTAGGAAGGGAGCAAGTCAACACAGAAAATAACACAAACATAGTCCATGATTAAGACAGAGAACTGCACAGTAAGCAATAAGTACTTTCATTACAATACTTAAAACAGAGAGTGGAAATTAACTCAACCAATGATATAGGAAGAGGAAATAGATTCATAAAATGGTTTGAAAGCTATAGGGCGAATTCCCTTGTAAAAATGTAAAAATGGCTTATGGAAATACTTTAAGAATAGAATTGCCATGAGGGAAATGATACTGTCAGTGAGAATGTTAAGATTCAAGCTCAGTTCTACTTTAAAAGTCTCTGAGTATATTCAAACCGCGTGCCATTCTACATGGGAGTCATTTATAGGAGATCCAAAAGTAGAATAAATCCATCTTTCTCTGGCCTTTTCTTTGTGTGATAGAGTGTGGAGAATTTTGTGAATATTAATTATAATTCTAGATATGAGCAGTAAAATATACACTTTACTGAGACCATCTTAGTAGCAGTATATTAGCTCAGTTTGAACACTTTCTTGCCAAGATCTAAGGCAGTTTATGTACAGTACTTTCTGAATAAAATAGCGATCACTCAACATTCCCCATTTAAGAACCTATTTACTGCATGTGATGGTTAAGTTTTGATGTCAACTTGACCTTTTAAGTAATCTTGGGTGGGTCTCTGAGGATGTTTATAGGAAGGCAGCCTCTCAGATGGGGGCAAGATGTAAAGAAGCTCAAAGAAGCTAGAAGTAAACATTCTATCCTGTGTGGGCAGTGCAGGAAGGAATTCCAGAGACTCAGGAAGCCATTAAGTCTGGGATAGGGTTGCAAGACCCCACCCTAAGGCTATGTAAAGGGGAAAAAATTTGCTCCTTGCCTTCCTGCCTATTCCCTGTTCTGTGTGTGTGGTGTAGGTGAATGGGTTTTTCTCTGTTTGGACCTGTGAAAGGGGAGCAGCCTCTTTTGCATTCTGGAACTGCCCCTGTATCTATAGCTACAAATAAATACTTTCCTCCTCAAAACTGTGCCTGGTTTGAAGATTCATCCCAGCAGCGTGTGGCTGACTACCACACTGCAGAATGAACTATGGATTTTAAGTGCATTGATTTTTTATGCTAACTTTTCACAATCCTTCATTCTCTATGAAGCCAAGAAGTTTTTACCAAATGCCGACTGTGTGCCTGGTGTTAATCTAAATAGAGAATTAAGCAGAAAAAATATAAGACAAAGATCCATGCCTTCTAGGAAATTTCTTCCTAATTATCATCTTCACCTCCCTGTTGCTGGGCCCGAGAGGACAAGGGCAGATGGCATCCTTCCTTATGTCCACCATTGGCCTCTGCTGGTGAATATGGAGTGCTTTCTCTCTGTTTCCTTCAAACAAATAAAACAGGTTTTAAATAAATATATAATCTTAGAGCTATTAAGAGAACAGCCTCAGAGCACGTGTACCATGATTTCATTTTTGCAAGAGCTCCATTATCAAACACCTTTGGGAAATACAGCCAAAGATGTCTCTTGGAGATTCAAAATGTACATTCAAATATAAAAAAAAATCCTTAAAATTCCTACTATTAAGAACGAACTAGCATTTCATAAACCCTTTATCACAGAGCTATTTGGTAGGGAGGGAACTCTTATTAACATCAGTGATTTCCTTGGCCTAATTTTTATTAAATAGATATACACATATTTTGCATTCATGTCAATAAACGATTCAATGTAATGCCTTGTGGAATTTCTTAGGTCCTTTGACATAGATGCAAGAATAGAAATAAGTTGTTTTATGCAGGTGAGGGTGGACAGAACATTGCCCCACTGAGGATCTCTGATAGGAGCATCAAGGATGTAGTCCTGGGTCCCACACCAGTTTCTGTAAATCCTTTGACCCAACCCTTTGACTGGTTCTTTTTTAATCATCTCCGTTTCTTACAGGAATGATTATCTCCTCTGTGTGGAACTACACTCTATGGCTTCTCGTGGCCAACCCAGGGAAGTCCTTTACTTACATCAAGTGACTGAAGATGCAATACCTCTCAGATTACAACACAGGACTAGAAATGCAAAATAGGCCAGGTTATTAGAGAAACCTCGCGTCATAATTAGGGAGAGCAAAGCCTTTATAATCTGATTATCAATTATGTGCAGTTTCTTTAAAGCACGTAGTGGAGGTAGGCTTGGCAAAGCATTTTGCTAGCCAAGTGATCATCTACGTACACCTGTGCTGTGAAAACAGCCCGTTTCCTTCTCCCTCTCCATTGCGTACAGCAGATGTTTTGGCTCTTTGTTTGTGGAAGATTACATGGAGTTCCCATATGTCCTTTCAAAAACAAAACAAAACATCAGAGCTTAAAAAAAATAAAGCTTTCCCCCCACCCTGGAGGGTGGTGTGCCACAGAGGAAGGCCAGCATGTGTTGTAACTCAGGATGTCTATTGTTAGGATTATATTTTATGATGTATTTACGAAGGGCTTTATAGGCACTGTTCTTGCTTGTTGCTTTAACTTCTTTAAGTATAAAGGAAAGGTGGGATCTTTTTGCTGAGAAGGAAGAGCACTTGAGGACATGCGTAAGTTTGACGTGCATCAATCAATCGGCTGAGAATAGAATGGATCAGAACTCTTCCATCTATCGTCTTCTACTAAATCCATCTGGTTCCACACTCAACAGAGGACTTCTCCATTTACCACGCTTCCCTCTTCCTACCCTCGCCCTTTGATTGCGTCCAATCCACCTGCTCATTTCCCTCAGTGATGTCATCGCCCTCTTTTTAATCTCAACTGAAGAAGTGAGAATTTTGTCTTCTCTTTAAACAATTATACTCTTCCAAAACCCCATTCCCTTCCTCCAGAATTTGCACAGATCTTTAGGAAGGAAAATTTATTCTAGATTTTTTTTATACACATATGGAAGTAATCTCTCTCTCTACTTGCCCATGAGGAATATCCTTCAATGCCCCCCCCACAGTGGATGCCTGAAATCATGGATAGTACATACGTATGTACAATAAAATTTAATTTAAAGATTAGGCATAGTGAAAGGATGAACAATAATAACTTATAACAAAATAGAACAATTATAACAATACGCTTACTTTTCTCGTACATTAGACCATTCCAATTAAATTAAAGCTACTTGAACACAGGCATTGTGACACCATGACAGTCCATCTGATAGCGGAAATGGTATGTGGGTGGATGTCATATTCCAGCATGGAGACTGTGGACAAGGGTTTGATTCATGTTCCAAGTAGAATGGAGAGACACTGTAAAAGATGTCATCAAAAAACTCACCATGGTAAAAAAAAAAGTATCAACTTGTGGGCTGGAGAGATGGCTCAGTGATTAAGGTGCAAAGCCTAAGGACCCGAGATCAACTCTCCAGCACCCACATAAAGCCAGATGCACATGGTGGCACATGCATCTGGAGTTTGTTTGCAGTGGCTGAAGGCCCTGGTGCACCCATTCTCTCTCTTCCTCTTTCTCTCAAATAAATAACTAAAATGTTTATTTTGAAAAGTATCAAGTTGTTGAACTGTTTAGTTCTAGAACGTTTCCCTTAATATTCTTAGACTGTGGTTGTTGATAGGTGACTGAAACTCTGGAAATTGTAACCAGGATTATGGGAAGACTGTTGTAGTTTCCTTTTTTTATTATCCATAATGGGATACATTTAATGAACAAATAATGAGTTGTTATCCCCAGTTTCCCAATGTCCCTCTTTCCTACCCCCAATCAGCTGGATATCCTCCTCCATGGGCAGTCTGGATCAATCCTCCTCAGAAAAATATGAAGACTGAAAAAAATAAGCAAACAAATAACTCTTTCCAGCCCTGGAAATAAGTCCAGTTACAAATGAGTGACGAAATGAAGCTGTCTGTGGTCTGGCTGATCTCACATCCCCACTCTCAGCATAAAAGTATTAGTTCACCCAGTCCTTTGTCACTGTAAACTGGGTTCCCACTGTGTATGTGAGCAATTTTATTTCTAACTTTTTGATTCATGTGACTTCCAGGCCTCAAACGGTGCCAGTAATGACTCGGTATCATTGCCAGTTGTACCATGTAGCTTCAAAACTACAGCCTGGAGAACATGTCTGCATTTCACATGAACTTTGGTAGCATTTGATATTCATCTCATGGAGAGCTTTTATGTTAGTTACTGATAATTTTCCTCATATGCAACTCACTTCTTTAGAATGAATATATCATCAGCAATGTTCCGAGTCTTATTAAAGTTTCTACCACAGAGCTTGGTATGCATTTCAAATAAAATAGAATTGTTAGAAAAGAAGTCTGGCTCTTGTCATTATCACTATATTGCCATTTTAAGTAAAATTAATATTTCGATCCAACAATGTATAATTAGGCAAAGAACTTAAAAATTAGTAAGGGAGAGACAAAGATATTATTATAATTTTATCTACTCAGCGGAATAGGGGAGAGAGAGAAAAAAAGAGAGGGTGCAAGAATATCCAATAAGGTTATTTTGAAAAAAATGCATTTCCATAACAAAACAAATGAATACTATGGCCCAAGTATTTAGCTTATAATAGCAAAACTGTATGGTGCAATCAATAGATTTCACCAAGGAAACAGAGGGGTACCGTTAGGGAAAGTGATGACAACTCATGTCTACCTGTTTAATTCATCAAGCACACTTATAACGACTGTGAGACAGTCATCTCTCTTTCTTTACTGATAAGAAATGTCCATTCTGGTGACATCCACATTCTGCCACTTCCCAGAGTCTGTCCATGAGTGTCAGTGTGTGCAAGGCGTATAAGGTTATGTGTCTAAGAGCATTTGCACAGATTAGATATTTTCATAATCATATCCATGGTAGTAACTCATTTCTGTGTTTCTCGTTCTTTCCGCTCTCCAAACTTAACGAGAAGCGAGCTCCTTCTCTGCCTTTGAATCTGTCCCCGTGACATTGCTCGGTTCTAATCATGTCGCACCGCACCTGCTGCATCAGCTTCCGCACGAGGCCTCCAATCTGGGACCTGACTGATG
>PVHP010029152.1:0-22650 GCA_004024765.1 Zapus hudsonius
GTACAAAGGTGGTAAAGACAGAAAATTACCTTCCTCATAATTGAGATAAAGTGGGAAAAACAACCAGCCTTCAGCAAGCACTTGACAAATGCTATTAATTTTAAAATCAAAGGGCAACGGTCCGCAATGTTAGTTGTAAAACATAAAATTGGACCAAAGGACCAGAGCAGGAAGATTTTCCAGCAAAGTGGATGTAATTAAACCAAATTCTTTATGCAAAATCTTTCTTAGTAACTGATAATACTTGGTAAAATCTTAGGAATGGGACTGGAGAGATGGCTCAGCAGTTAAAGGCATTTGCTTGCAAAGTCTGATGGCCCGGGTTTGGTTTCCCCAGAACCCACTTAAATCCAGATGCACAAAGTGGTCCATGCATCTGGGGTTTGTTTGCAATGGCAGCTAAGAGCCTCCAGCAGGTTTTGGTCTTTAGGAAGCTGGTCTTGAGTCTTCACAATGTACCCCATGGATTGGGGGTGCCCCTTGGGTTTTCCCATCATAGTTTATATTTTCCTTTTAAGCTTTTTACCTAATATCTTGACGCTTATGTGTGTACACTGTTAGGTTCAAGGCTCCTCAAGGGCAGAGCCAATGAAAGGCTTTGCACTGGGTTGTAGTGGTACATGATGGTATATGTCGTGTTGTGTGTGCAGACATGAAATTGCACTCGGACTTGTGAATACTCTTTTGACAAAGTGGGACACTGGAGAGTGACAGCAGCTGACTCCATCTGCTCCAGGCACACATCAGGGGTGACGTGGCACCCTCAAGCTGCTCGCACATCCCACACTGGACAGATTTGAGAGCTGGTCAGCATGTAGCAGACAACGTTTGGGATGATTGATATGGAATGAGGGGCATCCCTTGCCAAACTGATTTTAATTACACATCATTTTCTAGAATAGCGACTTTCTTTCCTTATGGTAATTTAATGTCATTAGTTATTTATTTTTAAACGTTTTTTATTGGTTTAAATTATATATGTTAACAAAACAATATGCTCAGTATCATAAGTTATTAGAGAAAAAACCCTAACCTCCATCAACTTTGGTCCAATTGGTGGGATTTGGTTGTCCACTGTTCTTGTTGATTTCTGAAAAATACAAACAAAATCTCCAGCTTTATGGCACAGACAAGCAAGACAAGAAGTGCCATCTGTGCAATAGTGGCGCCCAACCTAGGTGGGTAATAAAAAACTGGCTAATTGGCTATGAGATCTGCTCAGAGGCAGGAAACCCCTAACTGGTAAGGGGACTCAAGCAAACCTTGAATGGGGACCAAGAACCGGATCTCCAAGGGGAAGTCCCCACTAACCATAGGTTCTCAGAAAGGTTCCACCCTTGAAAATCTCACCAAACTAGCAATATTTGTCTTAATTTAACTTTATTTTTAAAAACCCTTTATTCACAATTTCCGTAAATACAGACAATAAAACATGGTAATCCCTTCCCACTGTCCCCATTGTCCTCCTCCCAAATCCAATCTTTATTTTATTTTTTAAAAACATTTTATTTATTCATTTTCAAGCAGAGAGAGAGAGAGAGAGAGAGAGAGAGAGAGAGAGAGAGAGAGAGAGAGAGAGAGAGAGAGAGAATGCACCAGGGCCACAACCTTGTGGGGCTGGCTTATGTGGGTCCTGGGGAATTGAACCAGGGGCCTCAGGCACTGGAGCCAAGTGCCTTAACCGCTGAGCCATCTCTCCAGCCCCAAATCCAATCTTTAAAAAGTACTGAATATTTGAAAATACTTTTAGACTTTTCATTTTTTCCCTATTTTTAATGTGTGAATGATTGACTTTGTCCTGTCACACATCTGGCTAAGGTGTTAGGAGTTTGCCTCCTTGGCCTGCAGCTTCCCTGTTTGGCTATGAGCTGCAGATGTGTAGCTACTTTTCACAAGTATTTTACATGTGGTGCTTGGTTAATCCCATCCCAGTTCACTTCTCCAGTGCACTCTAAATAAATCTTTATATTACAACTGCACTTGTAAGCTAGCACTGAGAAAGCCAGGTTGTGTGTGTCTGTGTGTGAGCATATGTGCATGTGTGTGTGTGCATGTTTGTATGTGTATTGTGTGTGTGCATGTGTGTATGTGTGTGTGCCTTGTGTGTGTGTATGCGTGTGTATGTATGTGTGTGCATGTGTGCACGCATGTGTGTGCATGTGTGCACGCATGTGTGTGCATGTGTATGTGTGTGCATGCATGTGTGTATGTATGAGAGTATGTGTGTGTCTGTGTGTATATGTCTATGTTTATGTGTGTATGTGTGTGCATGTGTGTATGTGTGTGTCTGTGTGCATGTGTGTGGTGTCTGTGTGCACATGTGTGCTGTGTGTGTATGTGTATGTGTGTGTCTGTGTGTGTGTCTGTGTATATGTGTGTATGTGTGTGTATTGTGTGTGTGCATGTGTGTGTGCATTGTGCATGTGTGCATATGCGTGTGTGTATGTGTGTGCATGTGTGCATGTGTGTGCATGTGTGTGTATATGTCTATGTTTGTGTGTGTCTGTGTGTGCATGTGTGTATGTGTATGTGTGTGTGTCTGTGTGTGTCTGTGTGTGCATGTGTGTATGTGTATGTGTGTGTCTGTGAGTGTCCATGTGTGTGCATATGTGTATGTGTGTGTATGTGTGCATGCCTGCATATGCAGTGCACACATTAAGTGAATGAATAACACACATCTGCTGCTCATTTAAGATTCAGCATTTCCAGCGTCACCTCCCCGTCCTATATGTCTAAGACCACACTGAGATTGTGCGATAATATTTACTATCTCTGTTGCCAAAGTCCTGAATTGAATTTTCTTCCAAAATGTTAGGTTTGAGTTTACTGTTTCGAGTTTATGAGTATGCCTTCAACTCGAAGCAAAGAGAAGGGTTGAAACCAGATTATGTGGCTTAAAACCACATAGCAATTTTCCTTGTAAAATTTGTGGCTGTTTGAGTTTAGTTTGTATAAAATAATCAAAACACTGTGTAGAAATTATAAGCTTTGAAAGTGTTTTATCCCCACAGAGCTGTTCTGATCTGTGCAGCAGTACAGAACTTCGAAGCAGTTAACTCATTTATTGTAAGTATTAGAAATGAAAATTAGAACTCAAACAACTCCTGTCCCTTTTCCCTGTGTGTGGGACTTCTGTAAACAGCGTCTATAATACAGGATTCATCGGATTTTGGAGAGCTTTCAATTTGGACACAAAATGTTTTAATTAAACTTCTAGCTTAACTAGAAGTTTAATTAAAACTAGAAGTGAACATCTAGTTAATACTGAAAGCCTTTAAGTTAAAGCATATGCTCATTAACTTATTGATAAATATTTTGATTACAATTTTATTCTAGGGGATAATTCTATATTTCCATCTTCCTAAACCTACTGGATTCCAGGTAGATACTATCAATCATCTTCACCACCCCCTGAAAAATATTCATGGTTAAACAGAGATTTTAGTCTTTTATCTAGTTGTATGCTGAGAAATGAATACATTCTCTGTCTTTTCTGACATAAGCTTAATACACAATAAAATCATGTATTAATGCACTTTTGATATGTATTGCATACCCAGAATAATTAATTTATTTAAAAGTATATTAGCACAGCATAGCGGAAAGTCATGCAAAATGTTTGCTTCCTAGTGACTGGCTTGTTTCAGAGAAAATTGCTTCAAAGGCAAAGAAATAAACAGAGTGCTGACTTTATTCCTATAGTGTTCTGAATCCATCAGATTGTTCACCAATTAATGATTAAATCATAATTCTATTACATTAGAACTATGAAATAAAGAATCAAACTTTGGCATACTATTTTCTATGAGTGAAATTCTTATACCCACATGTGTTCTAATATTCTTATTTATTTATGATGCCTTTTTCAAGAGACAGAACAAGAGCCAAATTTCTAAACTAAATATTAAAAACTGGGTATGATAACTATAAGATTGGTGTTATGTAATATGGGATGAAAGTGTCTTAAAAGAAACCACTGCATATATTTCAGGTTGACAATTTTATAATTACTTTAGAGATACCGTATTTACTTTACGAAATCCATGACCATTTTTGTGTCTCTCTTAATTCAGCCATTTTTGTGTACTGTAATTTACTGCAATTTGTGCTGTTGAAGAGTATAGAGTATATTCTGCAATTAATATTCCAAACTATAAGTTTATATCAGTAACTTAGCAGGCGATGTGTGACCAAATCTAATGACTTGTGCTTAAGAAAACAATGTTTAATTATAGTTTCAAAAGGCATTTTATTTCCCAATCATTTGGTGACAAGAACAGCCTTCTAGCAGTCAGCTGGGGTTTGTACCAAGTGGAGACATCTTGTCAAGGTGTCTGTCGATCTTTGAGGTTTGGTGTTCATGAAAGTCTGTGTGTGGCATCACCAATAATTGTAGGAAACCAAAGCAGTGGCTGACACCTTTCCCCACTGGGGCTCCTCAAATTCAGGCTCTGTTTGTGCTAATAAATTGCAGGCTAAATGTTCCCTCTGAAATATATATATATATATATATATATATATATATTTCAAACTGTGCACCTCTAATACTATATGGAATTTTATGGAAATAAGAGACACCCATGGGTTTTGAAGGAAAAAGAAAGATTAATACAGCACTTACATTAACTCACTATGTATCATTTTTATTTTAAAATTTCATCCTTTGGGGTTGGGGCTGTAGCTATGGGCTTGATCTTTAGCACTGGAGACCAGCAAGGAAACAAACAGCAAAACAAAAGAAAACAAGAAGAACAACACATCCTACGGGCTTAAATATGATCTGAAGAATAAACTTCATTGCTTATAACTTTACAAAGAAACTATCATGTTTCTAGAATATTCTAGGGCTCTAAACCACTGTTTTGTTATTCCATGTGGCTGCATGAGGCACATTTAGATAAATACCTCCTAGAGCTTGGATAGGAAGTTAGTTTCTCATGATCAATATCTATGTTCATCAAATAACTTTTAAAGATATGTATTCCAGAAAGCATCAACCATATATCATGAATTATAATAATTTTTTCCATAAGGATAATAGCATATCTGATAAAACCTCTGACATAAAGGAGAAAGAGAAAGGAAAATACTAGAAATGAAAGTGAGTGAAAAGGGTGTGTTTGTTGGGGGAACATAGATGATTGGTGGAGGAAAGACAAACCGGAACTGGATGGCCAATCAGTAAGCAGACCTGGAAAGAATGTGCAAACTGCCAACCCCCAGGCCCCCGAGTCCATGAACATTCACACCCCTTGGCTATCACCATCTGACCCTGTCTCAGAGCAGAGCAGGTGGTTTAAATTCCAGTGAGATGGTCTGCATGACCATGACCTGAGCTTCAGATCTGAGGCATTTGGGTTTATTTCTAAGTTATTTTATTTATTTTCAAGGAGAGAGAGAGAGAGAGAGAGAGAGAGAGAGAGAGAGAGAGAGAGAGAGAGAGAGAGAGAGAGAGAGAGAGAGAGAGAGAGAGAGAGAGAGAGAGGAAAAGAGAGAGAATATGAATGATGAACACACCAGGGTCTCTTGCCACAGCAAAATAACTCCAGATACATGCACCACTTTGAGCATCTGGCTTGACATGGGTATTAGGGAATCAAACCTGGGCTATCAGGCTTTGCAAGCAGCTCTTATAACCACTGAGCCATCTCTCCAGCCCAGCATTTGATTTAAAAGTCCATCTCTGCCACTTTCTAGCAGGTGTTCCTGGAAATTTATGAGCCTGTATCTCCTCATTTCTAAAGTCAGAATAGACTATTTCTTGGCAGGATTGGTTTGGGAATTAAGTTAAAATTCAGTAGGATCTCGCTCTAGTCCAGGCTGACCTGGAATTCACTGTGTAGTCTCAAGGTGGCCTTGAACCCACAGAGATCCTCCCAAATACTGAGATTATAAGCGTGGACAACTACATTCAATTTAGTTTAAGTTTCTTTTTTTAAAAAATATTTTATTTGTTCATTTTCAAGCAGAGCTATACAGAGAGAGAGAGAGAGAGAGAGAGAGAGAGAGAGAGAGAGAGAGAGAGAGAGCGCACCAGGGCCACCACCTTGTGGGTCCTGGGGAATTGAACCCGGGGCCTTGGCACTGGAGACAAGCGCCCTAACCGCCGAGCCATCTCTCCAACCCTAGTTTAATTTTCAACAGAGTTAAAAGGCATGATTTTCATACAAACATAGAATGAACACTTGTTGAGATTTAACTCAATATAGTAAGACTAATGAAAATAGCATTTAGCAAACTGAGAATTTTATTTATAGCCATTGGAGATAGAGGGTTGGGATAAGGTCATTACATTATACCACAAACTTGTAAATACACTTATAACATACCTGTTGTCATTAGCTCTAGTCTGAGATGCATCACTTCAATTTTCACTGCAGAGAAATCTATGAGAAAACATGGAAGTTCAGTGTTTGGCCTATTGACCAGCAGTAGAGCAATGAAACACCCCAAGATAGTCAAACCTGTGGTTCATGGATTCCTTGGGGGGTCATTGTACACTAACACCCTGGTTCATCCACGTGGCTAGGAGTCTTGGGATAGTGGTAGGCCGATGGGCATAGCCACCTGGGAGAACAAGGCAGTGGACAGCTCTCGTTTATTGTATAGATAAAGGTTGTTTATATAGAGGAAGAGGAAGAGGTAGGGGCAGAGGCAGCAAGGGGATTGGTTGGGGCAGGGTAATCTGTGGATGTCTCATGAGCAGATTGGCAGGGGCCAGTACCCTGTGGATTCCTAGTTTGCATAGATAAACTGGAGGGACTTTCTCACTTCCAAGTGGTGGGAATTATGTGTCTCTAGGCATGTGACAGATGGTGGATGGCGGTGGCTGCAGAGGAACTGTGACCTTTAAACTTTTATTGCCCAGGCTTGTTATTACAGCTGGGTATGTGAGTTTTAGGAAACTCAGGCCTGGAAGTGCCTGGGCTTATCAAGGTTTGTTGAGGCCTGTCAGGGGGCTGGAGTTTTTAGGATAAAGGAAGGAGACAAGGCCAAACTCCTGCTGGTCTCAATCTCAAATAAGGATGAGATTATCGGGGTTTCAGGTCAACCTCAACTTTCCTTTAACCCTATGTTCTCCTTGCCCCTCAGCAGGGTCCCACACAAACCAGCCCCAGGGGCGTACATAGTGTTCAAGAAAGTCATGGAATGAACATATAGAGTATTTTTTTGCTTTGCTTTAAAATTTTGTGTAATTTTATTAACAATATAAACACAGTGAGACATAAAATGAGCTAGATCCTGTAATAAGTGAAGAAATTTATCCAACAGTCTCATGCTTCCTTGACATCAATGTCAATAATTCCCATAGATGGGCTTTTTTTCCTTAAATCTTGAAATAATAGTGCTATGAGAAAAGATTTTGTAAAAGAAAAAAAGGATGTGCATATATCTAAATTTTAAAAGGCATTGACATAAACGGTGACATTGGAATAAAGTAAGTGGAGATTAGTTCTAATTTGTATTTGCTGAATATACCCTTAAAATAATACATTAAATTTTAATATGGATAAAAAAGCATAAAGAAAAAGGTGTTGTGAGCATCAAAGAATGTAAGAAAATTCGAGAAAATGAGATGCAAAATGTCATGTACCTGGAGACTTTTAGGAAATAACATTGCTCTAGCCAAAGCCCTGCTCCATCCCAGAGCGAGTCTCAATGGGCCCATTACCCATCCTCTGCCCTTCTGTCCTCACCAGCCTTTCTAATAGTGCTGACTTGATCCTGCCAGAGAAATATGATCTGGGCACAGGGGGGTTAAGTAAAACTGATTGTGGCTGTGCTTTCTAAATTAAGGTAAAAGGAGCTTCATGCATGCATGTGGACACGTGTAGGTGCACCAGGGTCTTTGGACACTGTAAAAGGAACACCAGACACTCGCAGTACTTTTTATGTTAGGCTTTATAGGGTGGCTGGGGAATTAAGCCCAGGCCAGCAGACTTTGTAAAAAGGTGCCTTTAGAGTTGGAGAGATGGCTCAATGGTAAAACGCTTGCCTGCAAAGTCTGATGACCTGAGTTTGATTTCCCAGTACCCACGTAGAGCCTGATACTCAAAATGACACATGTATCTGGAGTTCATTTGCAGTGGCTGGAGGCCTTGGCATGCCCATTCTCTCTCTTCTATTTCTCTCTGCTTGCAAATAAATTTTAAAAAATTTAAGGGCCTTTAACTATGGAACCATTTCCCCCAGGGCACCTTCTGGATCTCCTGATTTCTCTCTCTGCAAGGAGTCCTGTAACCCAACCTGGCCAATTTGCCTCTGGCATCGTCATCCTCAGTGACTAAGGTTTAGAATAATGTGTCATTTGCAAGCATAGCTGGGTCCTGGTGTTTTGGGACACTCTACTGGCTTTTATTTATGTAACTTTAATGACCAGTAAGAAGTCTTAGGCAGTTTTCACGAAGGAGCTAGAACAGAGATTCTTGTCTGTACCAGCAGAGCTGTATTTATTTATTTTATTTATTCATTCATTCATTCATTCATTCATTCATTAAAGATCAGGTTTAAAACATCTGGACTGTGGCAAAATGTTTAAAAGTGTATCATTTTATGAGACTTTGACAGCAGGATTGAGCACATATGCTGCCTACGCTGCCAACTTTTACCTCCATCTGGTCAACAGGAGCCCAGAGAGGACTCCCCAGGGAAAACTATTTATGCATTTTAGCGACGACCTCATTTATAATTGCACACAGCCAGATAGAGTTAGCCTGTTGTTTTATTCCTTGAGTACTTCATCTCTGCCTCAGAATTTAAGGGAGCCAGGTGAGAGAGCTGATTATGAACTGATTTATTACTTAGAAAGCTGTTGAAATTGTAGTGAAATTCACTCTGTTATCTAAGTTATGTGCTTCAAGTGCAATGTGTGTGAGATGGTCTGTGGATGGTTGCTATATCCACACCAGGACAATTATGCAATTTGCATATAATTTGATTTCAGAATATGTATATAAACATACATATATACATACATATGCATATATACATGCATGTATAATTTTACTTGAATTTTTGTAATATCATGGGTTCTTTTTTACTCATGCTAAGCAATTTGCTGGTAGCAGACTCGTCTAGTTTGTCAAGAGTGTTCACAAATTCGCAGCTGAACTGACCTTGCCAGTTATTCAGTTCTTACTGGGAACTTCTAAGTTTCGTACCATCAGGCACTTCTTAGGCATCGTCTGATGGATGGATGGCTCCTGCTTTATGCATACAGACCCAGTCTGACGTCACTCTGTAAGCAGGTTACCATCTGCCTGTCTTCATGTGAGCCAGCAAACCTATTTTCATTGATGCTTTGGACATTCTGTCATCTTCAGGACCAGGTTTAATCAGCGAACGATAAAAACTTAGAGAAGCACTGGATTAAGGCCAGATCGTTCTAACTTCTCAGTAACTTGAAAGGAATTGAAGATGGAAAAGGCAGAGAAAAATGGCAGTTCATTAAGCACTTTTCAGAGAGGAGGACATATTAAACACCTGGGGTATATATAAAATGTTAATCCTAATCTATACTTGCATTTCTGGATAGTTCCACCGTTCTCTTCTTACCACGGGCAAGTGTTGCATGAAAACTTTGATCTCTTTAAAATTAAAGCAATTTAAATTTAGATTAATTCTGTCATGATGGAATTTCATTCCCGGTCTCAATATAATCAGTCTATTCTTGAATGTTTATTCATTCATCTTTTCACCAAATATATACTTCTACATACTGGGCAGTTTGATAAAACAGAGTTTACTGGAGAATGAAACAGTTCTGGTGCCTGCCTTTATCATTTTTACAGAGTAGAGAGGGAAACAAATAGGAAAGTAAACAACTACAGAATAGGCATGTATTTAGAAACCGAGCTAAGTATAACAACAACAAAAGTCCCAGCTCTTCTGAAGGAACAGTCAAAGGACACGAAGCTTGGGCTAGAAAACATGCAATGCTTCTCTTGGAAAAGGTAGATAAATTGGCAGAATACCAGATGGGGAGCTGAAAGGAGATGAGGGAAAGATGCTCTTGTTACTGACTTTAAGCGTGCTGGCAGTCGTGATGTTTTAAAGAGATGTTACAAATACGATTATGATTACTGTATTCCAAGGATCTTCGTACTGCTAGTTGTGTGGAGGAGAAAGAGAGATGAAGTGTTTAGTGGGAGCTATCTATCATCAGGTCACTGCAGTGGGCTGGTGAGACGTGGCGCTGATTGGACTCTAAGTGGCAGGACGAAGAGACTGAATGCAGCAGACATACATCATATGGACATTGTGTGACTTGACCTCGGGGTGGAGTGGTCACACACTTGAGACAGATAAGGAATTGCCAGTGCTTCTATCTGTTATCATGAGGGACCACATGGATGAACTACCCCATGCAGAGAGAGGAGGATGGATCAGCAGCCTACTTAACACAGCTGAGTAGGAAAAATCCAGTGTTAGAAGCTGGGCTTCGTGGTGCATGCCTACAATCCCAGCATGTGGGAGGTGGAGGCAGGAGAATGAGTTTATGGCCAAGCTCAGATAATTAGGATGTTTGAGGCCAGCCTAAGCTACATATGACCATCTCTGAAATTATATATATATATAAATTATATATATAATATATATATAAATCCAAAATTAGATACACAGTATGGGCAGATATTGTGTTGGTATCCTGTTTCCCTCCTCCCTGTCCCCAACACACTGGGTAACCTCCTCAGTGGGGGTCCTGGATCAACCTGTGGGTTGGGGGGTTATGGGTAGCACAGTAGTCAGCCAGGTTCCCATCCCCCCTTTGTGTGATGTTGCTGGGGGGGGGGTAAAGTCTCTGGATATTCTCCCCCACCATGGCTCTTGTATTCTTTCCACCTCCTCTTCCACTCAGCTCCCTGAGTCATGGTGGGTGAGTTCTAAGGCTGCTTTCTTGTTGAGATCTTAAGATACTCTGTACTTCTGCTTTGGGATGTGTTGGAAATCCGTGTCTGTCCCGTTGACTTATCCTGGGTTGACTGGTTGGCTGTGGTTATAGGTCTCTCACTTATCCCACCACTCTCTCAAGGGTATCATTTAGGGTCCATACGATAGGTCTGGGGAGGTTCATCTCTTGCCAGGGTGTCAGCCATCCTTCTGTGGCTCTTTGGTGGGGTTGGCATGACCACAGCTCTCTCACTGCCTTCTGCAAAATATAAACAGAGTCTCCATTGGAGAATGAGATCAGTGTAGGTTAAATGAGATACACATTTCTAATTTGACAAGGTTCTACTGGGATTGGCATCTCTGTAGTTCTCTGGTAATGGGAATTTCTCCTTGGAGCCCAGGTTTTTGGTTCCCATAGGGTTTTGGACTAGGTCCCACTTCCAGTTAAGGGTTCCTAGACACTGAGTGAATTTCTTGGCCAATTTGAAAGCTATTGATTACTCCCCTCCCCCTTCTGTTTTGGTGCCTCCATTGCACAAGTGACCTCTTCTTGGCTTGCTGTTCTCTTCCAGAGGAGAGTGTGTTCAGTCTTCTTATGGTAACAGTCTGCATTTTATGTATCTGTGGTATCCACTTTCTCCAAGTATCATTGACCAATTTCCTCTGGCAGCTTATGCAGTGCCTTCCAGCACTGCATTTGCTACCCTCCGGGGGCTGGTTACCATTCTGGATTCCACGGGGTCTCTTGATATTGTTTGATGACTTTCTGTGGTTTCTTCAGCAATAGGATCGTACCGTTGGCTTGGAGTGGGTATTCAAGAGCTTTGACAGAACCCTGTCTTGTTTTAGGGACCTTGTAGGTCACTTTGATCAACAGCTCAGTGTGGGAAGGAACCCATGACTGGGACCTGGAGTCGCAGGTCTGATCTATTTTTCATGGGGTTAGGCTTCCTCCCCTTCTATTCATGGCCCCTCACATTTAACACAGGGAAGCTGAGAATCTTGCTCTGTAAAGTTTGGAGAGTGTTCAAGGAGCTTCCGTGAAGAGGGCATTGAGGGAACGATTAATGAAAGTTCACCAGAGATCAAGCTCAGAGGGGCAGTTCATACTTGATGGGACAGTGGACTTAGGTATGAAGCCCAGAAGTGGACACAGGACCTTGGTTATGGACAATGTGATTGATGTGGATGCGTTACTTCAAGGACTCACTTGTACGTTAAAGGAAGGCGTTAGATGAGACAAGGTGGCTTTTTATTTTAGCCTGTCATGATCTGTGCAGGGGATGTGAGCGGACGTCTCTGAGGGAGGACACAGCTCAGTTCCAGCGCTTCAATTTCCACATCTGCAATGTTGGACTTGAGTCATGAGATGGCTCGTGCGGGAAGCATCTTTCTGCCTTTTCATGCTAACTGACCAGTCATTCTTATGTTTTCTTTGGAAGTTATGTCATCTCTTCTCAAATATGACCAACACACCTGAAATAGAGAGTCCCAGCTTTGACACATTCTTACACGTTTTATTTTTGTCACGGGGTCTTACTTTTGTGTCTCTGTTCCCTTCATTATGGTAATTTTAGCGTATAGGTTTGTTGTAAGAATTAAATAGAGTCCTATCAAAGTAATGGAAGATAGAAGGCTCTCAAACAATGATTCTTGTTTCTTTGATTCTTTAAAAATTAGATGAATTATAGTTTTGAATATATGTAGCATTGCCCATTCTCCAATTCTGACTGCCCTTAGATTAGGCACGTAATGGCTGGGCTAGAATCACCCAGGTGAGGTACTGATTCCTATATTCAATAATGATCAAATTTTTAGGTGGAGTCAGTATCTTTTCAGTGTTTTATGGTCACCAAGGGAATTCCTGACTGTTACATGGGAGAAAAGCAGCTCCAAGAGGACATCATTGCTTCTGTGAGCCGAAAAGGCGTCCACCAAACCTTTATGATTCATATTATTTAATGAAAGTCCAGTTTGCGTCTTAACGACAAATAACCTCAAAGACAGAGAAAAAGGTTCTAGAGTAGTGTGTCTGAGAGAAAACTCCCCCTCCCCAGCAGCTAGCCTGATTTGGGGGCCATTACAATCAGGGAGCTACTTGAGACCCTCTCAGCTGCCTTTTGCAATAGCATCCACTTTCTACCTCTTATTACCGAGGGGATCTTCAGAGAATTGCAGGGCAGAGACAAAGGCTCTGTCCCATTATCTGCAGGGCAGGCTGGAGGGAGGTCGGGTTAAATGGGATGTTAACATCCCAGTGTGTGAAGGTCTGGTGGAGCTCACAGGTGGCTGTCATTCTGTCTGGAAAGGCCAACAGCCCCTTTAATATCTTAGCCATGGTGCTTTCTTCACTTAAAGGTTAAGGACCAGAAGCTCGGAGGGTCGAGCCATAAAAATGTAGGGCTTTTACCACCCTAGGCTCTGGTTGGGATAGTCCTGTTCCGAGTCTCTTCCTGCCACAGTTTTTCTCTCCAGTTCTGACTGCCCTTAGATAAACCTTCCTCAAAATAGATCTTTAATGAAGTCTTACTTGGTTTAAAATTCCTTACTTTCTGGTAGTCTATAAAGAGACAAAAATCAGACCCCCAAGCTGCCTGTCTAGATTTTTCTCTCATCAGATTCATTCCCAGTCCTGACAGGCTAGCCAAGTGTGGTATCGTTCAAACATTTCTGAGGTGAGAAAGCCAAGGACAGGAAGGTATTCATCCAAATATGCACATTTATTTAACAATGAAACCAATATCTCAAGGCAGGTCTGTCAGATTTTCCGAAACAGGTTTACAATGAGGAATGTGGATAATTTACATGAATTATATAAATGGGCCACTGTGGAGTCTGCTTGAACTCTGGCCCTGAGAAGTGATTATAGAATTCTATTTTTTGGTGACAGTCTGTAGTGTGCAATGGAACTCAGTAGTTGGATGCATACGTAGCATGGGGTTCAACCCCCAGCTCTGCAGAAAATAAAAGAAAACAACACCAAAATTATTTATAGTTCACTGAAAAAGGGAAGGCTACGGGAACTAATTCTGCTTTATCAGTGCTGGTAATCCTCCACCTGCGGAGTGAAAACTCACAAAATGCTGTGAGGCTCATGGCTCGCTCCACACTGCATCCAGGGGGCTCTGAACATCATCCAGCAGTTTACAGCTTACTGAGGTGGTCCAGATGCACGAATCTGAACTCCCACCAGGACAAACAGGGGTTGATCCAGTAGCATCAAGGAACACGTAGATGGGGAAGAGGAACTTGGGGATAGAGCCAGTCACAAAATTCTTATTCAATAAAGAAACTGGATAAAGTAGACCTATATCAAGATCTGAAGTAACAAAGATGATCATGTAAACATTTAACTGGCTGGATACATATGTTAACAGTACTTATTGATTATTGATGCCTTTATTTTTAAAGTAAAATAGGAGGTCCTCCTGCACAGGGTCGTAATGGGGATGAAACAGTAATCCATTGCATAGGCATCTGCCACTTCCAAGACAGTAAGACGGTGTTGCAGTCTGCGTTCTAGTTGCTGTGCAGAAAGAACCCAAACAAAAATGGCTTGTGGAGGAATGGGTTTATTTGGCTTACAGACTCGAGGGGAGACTCCATCCTGACAGGGAAAATGATGGCATGAGCAGAGGGGTGGACATACCTCTGCCACAGCACTGCAAACAGTGGCAGGAAGGTGTGCCAAACACTGGCAAGGGGAAGCTGACTTATAACCCCATAAGCCTGCCCCCAACAACACAGCTCTAGTGGGGTTTTAATTCCCAAACTGCCATCAGCTGGGGATCCAGCATTCAGAACACATTCATTTGTTTGTGGGGGACACCTGGATCAAACCATGACAGATGGCTTTGGAATCAGACAATGTGTCTATTGTTCTACTACTCAGTAAATCTTAAGGAAGGCACTAAACCTCTCAGAGTTTCACCTTAAAAAAAATAAAAGCATTTACCTTATGACTAGGTTGAGGATTATAAATAATCCATGGAAAGCATTAGTGTAGTAGACACTAAGTTAGCTCCGTCTGATGGCTGCTCTTTCTGAAGCTGGAACTGTGTTCTCCAGATGATAACACATTTACAAAGAAGCCATGGCTGACAGAGGCCATTTTCCATCTTAGGTCTTAAAGCACATTGCTTTCTCCTTATTGGTCAATATTCTTATGTACCACTGATTCACATGTCTAGGGTGTTTGTAATGGTAAGATAATGATAAGAGATAGGCCTCCTCTCTCTCTCTCTCTCTCTCTCTCTCTGGTGTGCACATATCATAGAACACATGTGGAGATTAGAGAATAACCTTGGAGTATCAGTCCTAACTTGGAGTATCAGTCCTAACTTGGGGTATCAGTCCTAACTTGGAGTATCAGTCCTAACTTGGGGTATCAGTTCTAACTTGGGGAATCAGTCCTAACTTTCCACCTTGTTTGAGACAAGATCTCTCCTTAGTGTTTGCTGCTAATGCCAGACTAGTTGACCTGAGAGCTCCTGGGTCTCCCAAATCCACCTCTCATGGCTGTAGGTGCATTGGGATTGCAGATGTGTGAACCATCACTCTTCTGGCTTTGTCAGTTCTGGGGATCTGAGCTCCAGTGTGCCGGCTTGTAGTAATGCCTTTAACCACTGAGTCCTCTTCTGTTTCCCCTCCCTCCCTCCATCCCTTTCTTCCTCCCTTTCTTCTGTCTTTCCTTTCTTGAAACAGCATCATGTCTTCTGCAACCCAGGTCAGCCTCACAATCACATCTTCTACTTCCATCTTTTCTATAGATAAATCATCAATCTTTTTACAAGGAACATGGATGTCTTCTCATTAATTTTGTTGAATAACGGTCTGAGATTTCACATCAAATACACTTTATCTAAATGTGTTCTCTTGGTACAACATTGAACAAAGTGATTTAGTCAATGGTTTAACAAGTATTTGAATATTGGGTGAAGAGCCAGGCACTGTTTATCAGTTCATGGGATGTGTCAGTAAACAAAACAGACAAAACTTTGCCTCCCTCGGCTTTAAAGAGTTAAATTCCCAGGATCCATATAACCCAGCAGAGACTGGAGACTCCCTGCAGCTTTCGAAATAAAGAAAGAAAGAAAGAAAGATAGATAGAAAGAAAGAAAGAAGAAAGGAAGGAAGGAAGGATGGATGGAAGGCAGGCAGGCAGGCTCCGGAGACTCTGTTTCAAGTAAGAACAGGACAGAAAGTGGGCATGCATGCACCACACCCTCCACACCACATCACACACATGTAAAAGCAAAAACCAAAATGGTGGTGGACTGGAATTGCCTCATGAGAGTAAAAAGCATACATATGTAATATACATAATATTTAAAACAGATTATATTATCTGATGTTTATAATGTATGTGTGGTGTGCATGCATGGTGTGTATGTGGGCTGATGCATGGTGTGCATGTGGGCTGATGCATGGTGTGTATGTGTGTGTACTGATGCATGATGTGTATGGGGGCTGATGCATGGTATGTGAAAGCCAGAGGTCAACATTAAGTGCCTTCCTCAATCACTATACCTTATATTTTTTTGAGAAAGGGTCTCTCGTTAAACCTGGAGTTCACTGAGTTAGCTAGACTGTCTAACTAGAAAGCCCAGCAATCCTTTGATCCTAGCCTCCCCAGTCAGTGCTAGGTTTACCAGATTACACCCCAGCTTTTATGTAGGTGCTGGGGATCCACACTGAGGTCTTCGCATGGATGCAGCAAGCACTTTGCTCCCTAAACCTTCTCCCCAGCCCCCAAAGCAGATTTTTCTTCACTGTTACTTTGTCAGTACATTGCACATTCCTGCAACACAGTAGGAAATTTGCTTAAGGAAATTAAATAATATTTTTCACACAGCCTTGGCAGAAAAATAGACTTATTCTGATCATTTAAAAATGCTGTACCATTTAAGAGTTATTATATGCTCATCCTTTCCCAGAATCCACCAGGCCTTTTTTCTTTTTTCTCCTTTGCTTCTGTTTAAATTTGCCATTATCGTAAAAGTCTGACTCCGTTTCCTTATTTATTGTGAGTCCTGTTACAAGGACATGCAGGGTGTCATTGTATTAGCCATAAACAGGATCGGCAAATGCTCCCTGAGGCCGAAATGGAACTGTGTGCCAGTGGAAGTCTGAGCCTTGGTTGCTGGGACTCTGGGATTTATGGACCGTTCTGGTCTTTCTGCGATTCATGGACTGGAAATAGACAGCGATTGGTTTGCTGGGGTCTCGTTTATTTAGACTCATTTAGAGGAGTTTCATGTGGTTTCTCAGACATGGTTTACTTCCCCAAATTATGACCGGGAAACAAGAGGTCGACGAGGATTTAGGCTTGTACCTTTGCCAGGTAATGAGTAAAACGTGGTGGAGGGGATGAGCCGTTCTGCTTGCGGTGGCCACATCTTTTACCCAGATATCTCCAGGATGTTGAGACAGCTTTGTTCCTATGGGCATGTTGATCCCTAGGAAGTCTCATTACCTCTGGATTATTTGAAAGAAAGGAAATATAATGGAATAGAAGCTTTTTTTTTTTAGTGACCCCACAAAGCCATAATTGCTTCCACTGCTTCCAGGTTTAACTGTACCTTAGTAACAAGAAGGGATTTTTAAAGATGGCATTGCGTAACCAGACCCAGAAGAGAAAGGGCTCTAAGACATCCTCTAGCCAGTCAGACAGAGAGGGAGAGAGAGGGAGAAAGGCTCAGCTGCCTGGTGTCCAGATCTGACATGGGACTGTCTGCAGAGCCCACTGGTGCCTAAGTCAAAGCAGCCACTCTGGGCCAGTGGGTTGCAGTAGCAATGAAAGCTTGTCTCGTATCAAAGTTAAATTAAGACCCCCCCCAAAAAAAAACAGAGGGAAAGGGTTATTAGCAGAAGCATGGCACCCCTCAGTAACAACACACTTGGGTCAGGAGAACCCGGCTGAAGACTATGCTATCCATGGTCCCCTACCACAAAGACTGATCCAACGGCCCACGGAGGAGGATATTCAGCTGACTGGGGATGGGGAAGGGGGGCAACGAGGAATTGGGGATAACAACTCATGGTTCGCCCACTGAACAATGTAACTCATGATGGACAATAAAATAAAACTTAGAAGAGAGAAAAATAAAACAAAAAAGTTTGTTATATATATATGTTATATATATGTTTTATATATATATATATATATATATATATATATATATATATATATATATATATATATCAGGAAGTAACTTTGTTTCAGCTTCTTCAACAGTCCTCAGATTTCCCTTTGCAGACCAGGAAGAAAGCCATCTTTTCACCTGGAAGTGAGAAAGCCAGAGGCTGATTGTAGATCTTTTTAGTTCTGAGAGCCTTTAGCGGTGTGGGGGGAGAGAAAGTGGTTGGAGAAGACATTCCTTTGGGATAATGTTCCTTAGTGATTAGTGTAATAATGACATTACTCAAGGGGCTAGTCACTATGCACTCATCCATTCAACAGGGGTCAGCTCAAGGTATATAAATAAACATTTTAGCTTCCCTTTGAATTAGAATGTTACAAATCTTTTTCTTTTCTTTCTTTTTTTGAATGAGCGGAGTTTGTAAGTTTGGAAGCGACATCTTTTTCTTCAAGGTTAAATCCTCGGGGAAAGAAATCTCACATGAGGATGTCACCTGCTTTACTTGGCCTAATCTGATGCTCTGCCACTGCTGAGGGAATGCTGTGTTTATTTACACAAGCCTTGGAAACATTAAAAATTTGCATTTGTTCTCTCTTCACTTTGGATCTTCTACCAGTAACTGCCACCTTACAGCTATGTAAGCAATGAACTGACCATGGGGAATGTTTAGGATACAAATCCCAGACTCAGATGTCTGTGTTGGGGAAGGTGGTCCAGAACTCACTCCAGCCAGAGCCTGCTAAATGTTTACACATGGAAACACAGTTTTGTATTTGCACACTACCTTTGTACTCAGGTTCTCTGCTCTGGTTCAACACATGGAGTTAGTTCCTGGGGCTCATATCAATCATGAAACAAGGAATTCTTTCATCTTATGGTGGAGATTTAACATTTGTCTTCGAATTTTTTTTTAGGCTGTTGCTCAGTTTCAAAAGAAACTCTAATCCTGTCAAAGGCTGGCCCTAGGTTGTGACTGTCACTCCTATAATCATCAACATCACTTTCTGCCAGTTTCTCGGGTCATTCCTGGTTCACAATCAGAAGAAGCACCCGTCTGTAAGATGTTAAAGTGAAGTAAAATTTGCAAACACGGATTAAAATCATTTGGTGTGTTCACAAGGAAGAGGGAAGAACAGTATGGTGGAGGTCCAAGAATAATAAATCCTTCTGTGGAATGCCAGAGGCCTGAACCAACGTTCCAGATGTTCAGTTAACTTACACTTGGTGCTCCTCTCTGCACCCTCACTGCTGTTTCCCCCTTGTGTTCGTCAGTGACCATGGACTTGGCTGAAGAAGCCAGGAAACCTGGATTCAAGACACAGCTTAGCTGTTAGGCTCAATCACTTACAATCTCTGAGCTGTAAAATGGGATGAACAACCCCTGGCTAATTCCTCTGTGGGATTAAAGTAAAACAAGATTAAGAGAATGGGGAAGCATTTGGAAAATTCTACAGTTTGGTGGGTAAGGAATATTTTTTCAAAATATTTTTATTTATTTATTTTAGAGAGAGGGAGAGACAGAGAGAAAGAGGGAGATAGAAAGAGTGAGTATAGACACACCAGGGCCTCTGCCACTGCAAATGAACTCCAGATACATGTGCCACCTTGTGCGTCTGGCCATTGGGGCTTTGCAAGCAAGCATCTTTAACCTCTGAGCCATTTCTCTAGCCCCTGAAAAGAAGTTTTATGGTACATATCATTTGCATATCCAGTTACATTAGAAATTTAGATAACTTTCTGTGGTCCATGGATTACTTGGGGGGGGGTCATTGTACACTAACACCCCAATTCATCCACACAGCTGGGTGGACAGAGTCTTGAGACAGTGGTGAGCAGACGAGAGGAAGACCTCTCGGGAGACACTTGCAGTGAAGAACTCATTTATTATTGCAGGGAGGGTGTTTTTATTTAGGAGGGAAAGGAGGGGCATAAGCGGCAAGGGGATTGGCAGGGGCAGGGTGGTCTGTGGATGTTTCATGAAGGGATTGGCAGGGGCCAGTAACCCGTCTATGCCTGGTTTGTATAGATAAATTGGGAGAGGGGCTTTCTCAGCCTCAGATGGCGGGAGTTACGTGTCTCTGGGCATGTCACAGATGGCAGTGGCTATAAAGGAGCTGTGACCTTTAAACTTTCTCATTGACCAGGCTTGTTAGTACCTTATAGCTGAATTATGTGAACTCCAGTAAACCCAGGCCTTGAAGTGCCTGGTCTTATCAGGGTTTGCTGGGGCCCACCAGGTGGCTGGAGTTCAGGGAGGGGGAAGGAGACTGTGGACAAACTTCTACTGGGCTCAGATAATGAGATAATCGGGGTTTCCTGCCAGACTCAACTCTCCTTTAACCCTGTGTTCTCCATGCCCCTCAGCAGGGTCCCACAACTTTCATTTTTTTTAAAAAAGATTTGTATTTATTTACCAGAGAGGGGGGAAGGAGATAGGGAGAGAGAGGGAAAGAGAGAATGAATAGGAATATGGGCATGTCCGGGCTTCTTGCCCTGGCAAACTCCAAATGCATGCGCCACTGTGCATCTGGCTTTTTTAAGAGAATGGGCAAGTCCTAGGGAATTGAACCACAGGCTGGCAGGCTTTGCAAGCAAGCAAGTATACTTAACCACTGAGCCATCTTCCGACCCCCAAATAACTTTCTTTATAATTCCATAAATTTGTTAGAGAAGATTCTTGACCTAAGAGGAGATAGGGACAGTAGCCCAGGCTTCCCCTTCTCAGCAGCAATCTGTGGACATTTGAATACTGACTGAATCCAGTTAGAGCATGAGGATGAGGCTGGTTCCACAGGCTTCTAGCGAGTTCTTAATAAAACACAAGTTGGATTTCTAGTTCTGAGGTTCTGGGGGATATCTCTGGTTCTTTGCTAAGGTTAGGTTAAGCATGGCTCAGTTTTTTGTTTTGTTTTGTTTTTTTTTCTTAATGAACTTCAAGAAGCCTGCGGGGAGAGATGGCTGGCAGGAGAGAAGAGCACTGTGGAATGGAGCTAGCTGCAACCCACTTACTAGCTGGTACTCTGGAGTGGACACTGGACACAGATGGTGTGTGGTCACCAGCTGGTACTCTGGAATGAACACTGGACACTGCTGATGTGTGGTCACTAGCTGGTACTCTGGAGTGGACACTGGACACTGGCATGTGGTCACTAGCTGGTACTCTGGAATGGACACTGGAAACCACTGATATATGGTCACTAGCTGGTACTCTGGAATGGACACTGGAAACCACTGATGTGTGGTCACTAGTTGGTACTCTGGAGTGGACACTGGACACTGGCATGTGGTCACTAGCTGGTACTCTGGAATGGACACTGGAAACCACTGATATGTGGTCACTAGCTGGTACTCTGGAATGGACACTGGAAACCACTGATATGTGGTCACTAGCTGGTACTCTGGAATGGACACTGGAAACCACTGATATATGGTCACTAGCTGGTACTCTGGAGTGGATACTTGATACCGCTGATGTGTGGTCACTAGCTGGTACTCTGGAGTGGACACTGGACACCGCTGACACATGATCTCATCAGTTGTTTTTGGAGGTGCCTGAGTGGGCATCACAGATGGTCAAACTGTTATATTCTTACTGATTATTTTGAGAAACTGCTTTGTGCTGAAAGTGGAGTCTTCTACCTAGGAAATCTCAAATAATTATTAAGACGTATTTCACGCTCCACAGGAATGTTTTAACAAATGAGATCACAGAGATCACAAGTGGCAGTCATGGAAAGAATCCAGACGTGCGTCAGGAAAGACTAATCCTAGCTTTAGTGGCATCTGTGTGTAATTTCACTTATCGGGTCTTCAACGCCCGCCCTCATCTGTAATATGTAGGAGGACTTGATGATTTCCAGCATCCCTGAGAATCCTCAAGACCTCGGTATTCTAATGATGGTGCCTCCTAGATCCCACCGTGGGTGGCTGACATAGAACTTGACATGTTTATAGGATGCCTAAATGATATAGTTAATTTCATGGCTATACATGTAGACTAGTAAAAATCAGAGCTGGGAAAACAGCAAAGGCCTAAGTCAACTGGAAAATAGACTCACAGATTAAGAAAATGAAATTGCTGCTCAGTTGAAAGGACAGGCTGTGTCCGATTCCCAGGCCCATGTGAAGCTGTAAGAAGCTGCATGTGTCTGTAATCCCCACGCGCCCAAGGCAATGGGAGGGAAAGCTAGAGAGTCTCAAAGCTGATCACCAACTAGATTCCTGTTCACAGAAGCAAAAACGAGAGAGACCCTGCCTCAACCAAGGTGGAAGGACAGAATCGCACCCGAAGGTTGACCTCTGACCCCCAAATGCATGCCAACATAAGCACACTCCCTTGACATACATACACATGCACATTCCACATACCAAAAAAATAAGAATAAACTGAATTGCTAAGATCATAAATAAGTTACAGATCATAAATAAGTTAAAATATTTCCAAATCCAATTTGAAATTTGGTCAAATTATGTGAATTATGATCTGTAATTATGTCTCAGTTAACACTTCATTTAAAAAGTAGGCAGTTGTATTCCCTCTATTGGTGGATATATTAGAGATAGTTTGTTATAGAGAAGATGAGATTTGCATCCAGGACAGCGGCTGGGAGACTTTATA
>PVHP010029153.1:0-22599 GCA_004024765.1 Zapus hudsonius
GTCTCCCCCACCACGGCTCTCACAATCTTTCCGCCCCCTCTTCCGCTTAGTTCCCTGAGTCGTGGTGGGTGAGTAATAAGGCTGCTTTATTGTTGTGGGCTTAGAGGTCCTTGTGTCGAAAATCCTTGGTTCCTGTCTCAATGGCCTATCCTGTGTTGATTCAATGACTGTGGTTATAGGTCCCTTGTTCATCATTCATGTTTTTAAGACTTAGTAAAATGCTAATTTGGTTTAATTCTTGTCCATGGTTAAATCAGCGCAGATTTTTTTCAGAGTAAAAGCAGTAGTATACTGAGATTAATGACAATAAAAATATATATAACAGGTGCCTTTATATGTAAGCAATAGGTGATACAATAAAATATATTTTAAAGTGGAAACTAAAAATGTTGTTGATTTCTACATATATTCTCTTGTAAGGTTTTTTCTGTTCAGTTCCCAAGAATTACTTTATTCTTACAATGTATTGATGAAGGTGACTAGGACCAAACAAGATGTCCAGAAATGGTCCGCTCTGCTCTGAGGTTTTGGAACACCATGTGCAACCCTGTGGTTATTAACCTTGGGTGGGGATAATGGAGGGAAAGGAAGGTGCTAAGCTTCCATTCTAGACCTAGGATTCTGCAGTTCTCAGAAGAGAGGAGACGTGTGAAGATACAAGAGATTATAGACAGGGACCCAAGTGACAAAATGACTAGACACATGAGTAGCTACTTGGATGGCCAAGAGAATGGCAATTGGTGACCTAAGAAAAAAAAGGAAAAGAAAAAGAATGAGCAAAGAGGACAGCTTATGTGGTCACGACTGCAGAAGCTTGGCAATGTTACATAGGCCAAGAACTCCCTCTAAGCTCAGACTGGGCTCTCGTGCAGCTCAGGCCGCTTCCCTCTCTGAAGTCTTCCACTGTAGACAGCACCATGATCATTCAGCCACTCCCTGCCACCTCTCTTCTTCCCATTAATGAAAAGGGGGCTGCTTCCATAAATTGAGCATGCTACCTCGTGCGATCTCCTGTCTTCCAAATCTCAGTTTAATTCTTCAAGGATTAGTTATGGAAAATACAAGCAAACTTGAAATTCTGTTTATGAATCAGACAACCAACGAAGTAATGAGATTCTGTGTTATGGTAGCTGTCACATCTTGTCTCAGCCACTGTTGTGTCTAAATGCTAGCTCCCTTATTAAGCTCCATTAGGGAATTTTACAATACCAAATTGTTTATACGCTACTGGTTTTCTGCTGGCTGACAGTTGGGCACGTTTCACTCATTAATGGAGGTGATATCTTACATTGTTGTAAATAAAAATCAGCAGGAAAGTAGTGGGCACTAACTGGATTCCTTCCATCCCATGTGTCCATACATTTCACAGTATTAAGTCATATATATGTATATATATACATGCACATATATATATATATATTTGATCTGTGATTCAACCTTCTCTTATAAACAAGAAATTTCCTTTTCTTTGTTAAATTAAGTGAATTCCACCCCACACTACCAAATTTTACATTGGCAAACTTAACCTTTAGCCTCAAGTTAGTACTTTGTGAACTAGCTTCCTTGCTAAAATCAGTTTAAAGTAATATATCCACATAGCTTTCCTTGTGAGTTCTAAGATACTTTCTCATGCGTGTTCTCTTTCCATTTGTACCATACCCTGCTAATGAGTGAAAACAAGGCTGTTGAATCTGATCAAAGAAAAACTTTCAACAAGGATATTCACTTGGGGCTGAGGAGATAGCTCAGTCAGTAAAGCAGTTGCCTCACAGGTGTGAGGATATGAGTTAAATTCTCAGAACCCACATAAACTAAAAAAATGTCAAATGTAGAGGCATATATTCCTGGCTCCAGAGAGGCAGAGACAGGCAGGTCCCTAGGGCCCACTGGCCAGCCAATCTAGCTAAATTAGAAGAGTTCCAGGCCCCAATGAGAGACCAGATATCAGAAGAAAAAAAGAGGCCATCTAAGGACTGGCCTCCATATGTGTACCTGCACATCTGCACACCTGGGCGCACTTGAGCGCGCGTGTGCGCGCACACACATGCACACACAAAACTACTCACTTAACAAATAACACATTTCTACCCCAGTTTGATGAGTTTTGGTGCTAATGCCATGCATCTTCTTTTAAGATTACTTAAAGATCGATTTTTTAAATTATTTTATTTTTAGGCTAGATGCCCAAGACTGACCTTAACCTTGCAGTCCTCCTTCTTCAGCCTCCTAAGTGTAAAGATCCTTGTTGTGTGCCCATGTATACTTTTCCTCAGTTTTCTGTATTTGAAATTAAATTTAACAACCAAAAAAATTAAAGGAGAAAGAAAACTCAAATCACCAATTATCTCACAAATCATAGTGGCCCACTGTGAACATTTCAGAATATTTTCATCTAGTTTTGTTTGTGTAAATGGTTTTTCTCATGTACATTACAGCATATAAAATATATCTTTTATATATGGTATACGGTATACTAATAATATTTATGTCACATTTTGCTATCTTGCTTTATTGCCATCATACGGTGATTTTTCTTGTGTCAATCAATCTTTTGAAACCATAGTTTATACTAGTGATACAAAACATTTTTGTGTAACTAAACCATAATTTATATAACTTTGCCTTTAATATTGGACACTTGGGTGCTTCAAATTTTTTCAGTGTTTTGAATTGCTAGCTGATAAGAACTTCTCGAGAACATTTTCAACACAACTTAGATTATTTCCTTAAGAGTCTTCGAATGGAAATGATGAATTAAGGGCTTGAAATATATTGCCAACAATTTTCTAGAAAAAAAAATGAAAATTACTACTTCAACTGGAAATATACAAGAGAGCTCATTCACCCTGTTCTTGACATTTGATTGGTCAAAAGTAGCACCACGTTATTTTACTTTGAACTACTTAACTTACAAGTGAGGTTAAGTATTATTACAGAAACCTGTACCTGTTGCAGATTAGCACTAGACGTTTTCATTTGCCTCAGCCCTGTCTGGTACATTGACAGGAAGAAGAGTTTTTGGAATCCACTTGTTTCCTCCCTCAGCAGATCTGTATGTTTTTATCCAGACATATTTAGATTCAAGTTTTCATAACCCTCTTGACAAAAGGAATGAATGAAGGCACACCTGGGTCTTTTCCATACTGAGCCAAGCCATATCTATTTGGATCTTGTTTTAATTGACTCACTCTTTCCTCTAATAGAATCGCAGCCCTCTGATAGAGTATTAAAACAAAGACCATCACAGGGGAGAGTGAAAGCAGTGTCACTTCAGGGTCTGGACATTGCTATGACAACCCATCCTCCATCTATCACCGGCATGTGTTGCAAAGGAAACCCCTTTGCAGCATTTAATCTGAGAATTTTAATATTAAATATCTATTTGACATTGAAAGCTCACACCTTATTTGCTATTGTCAGGCTTAGTTGATAGACAGCTAAGTCAGTCTCTTTTTATAGTCCATTTCTGAAATGAAACTATAAATTTTGAAGCTGGGCTTCATCATTGCAGAGAGAAAAGCTTTTCCAGCCTATTGTTGAAATATAACATTTTATAGGATTTATGAGGTCCAGATTCGGGAAGATCATTTGCCAAGCACTTAAGGCTGGTTTTGCTGCCCTTTGCTTTTCTCCCCTCCCTTCCTGCAAATACATGTAAGGAGGGGAAAGCCATTAGAAAGGAAAAATTATGAAGGAGAACTTACTAGATTCAATACAAATGTCAGTTTAAGGGGGGGGGAAGTCCCTAGCATGTAGCGTGAGGCGTGTTGACTGCATCGGCTGCTCTTTGGTGATAGGCTTACTGTTTGCTTCTGCACATGAATGGGCTTCGCATTTGTCTTGATAGCCAGTGGGCAGCTCTGATTGGGAGCGATGTTTTGCATTTATGTTTATCACACAAGTCTTCTCCAGTATGCTTCCAAGATTCTTTTTGAAGTCCCATGATATGACAAGCTCTGTGATTTGGTCATATTCCATTTAGCTTTATTTTATTGCTGTTAATTTTACACAGGAAAATAGATTCTCTGAAACTTATGATCACAGTAGCTGTCAAGTGATTGGAAATTAAGAAAACCACCAGACAGTGTCAGATGTATTAAATGCTCTAGAAGTACAGAATTAATGCAGCTCTTTGTCTTTGAAAGGTTCAGTATCCACAGAATAGATTTATCCAGTGGCCACGCCGTGGAAGAAACAATCATCAGTTAGCTATCTCTTCAGCCAGACTACGTGTTAGTGCCTAGGAGAGTATACCTAGGCAGACCTCCAATTTGTTCATTTTGACTTCAATGACATAATTGAACCTTTTTATAAAAAGTGTGTAAGGGAGAATGGTGAAGTTCTCTTTTGTAATATTTTCTTCCTGAAAGAAAGGGTATAGCCATATTAAGCAGACTTCTCAGCCCATTTGTTTTCAATCTTTAGTGCATGAATTTCTGAGTAATCTCTGACTCTTCCAAGCCCTAAACTTCAGCAGTGGGTTGGAATGGAACAATCAGACTGCTGTTGAGCTTGCAAACATCTTATATGCATGACACACTCCAGTGCAGGATAATCCTTTTTGGGTCCTTTTCCTTCCTTTTTTTATTGTCTTTAACATAAAAGAATTATGAATTTCGCATTATTCTTTTATTAGTGCTACAGTGTGCAAAAGACTTTGAAAACAACGCTTTGGTTCCCAAGTGGATCATTCAGCTTCCCCAAGAGATATAGCTATCATTTGTCAAGCCTATTAACAGTAACTTTACCTGCTGAAAAGTTCAACTCCTGCTCATGTGATTTTTTTCTTGTTATTTTTTTCCTAAAAAAATTAACCTTTTTACCTGTATATTCTGGTAATATAATGAGAACATCTGTTGTTTGTCTGTAATGATGGTCTTTCCATATTCCTTTATATTTATGGGTAGCTTCCAACTTGGTTCTGTGTGAAGATGCACTTCAAAGAAAATTCAGTAACTGCATGTCTGGCTTTGTGTTGTTCAAATCGTAGTTTCAAGCTTTAGCCTGAAGCCTGATGTAGGACTTCATCCTGAACTCTGTAAACATTTGCTTTTGTACTTGAACTGCAATTCCCCTTGTATACAAGAAGGAATATGCTTCCGGTTCTTACGTAATTAGTTATCTAAAATGTTTTATGAGTGGCTAAGAATGCCAAGTCTGAATCTGGCCTGTATATTTTATAACAGGCTTGGGAATATTCTCTTTGGTACAGAGCAAGGATGTGTGTGGAAGTGTTGCTTCTGAATCTTTTATAGGTTCTCTCCTTTCGCCATTCTGCTTGCTGTCTCCCACAAAACCTGAGTCATACCTCAACTGTGCAAATCCTCTTTTAACGTGCCGTGGCCCTGAAGTGTGCAATTGTTGAACACATCTAAACTTCTTCTCTGAAGGAACTGGAGGCATTGGCATAACAAAAGTAGTAAAATGGCTACAGCTAAAAGCATTCTAGATGAAAACATATCTTTCCTTCTAGGACTCCTGCTCTCTAAACAATATATATATATATATATACATATATATACATATATATATATATTTAAAGTACAGGATTTTAGCCTTTCTTATTCTTTTATCCAGGGAAATAAAAAAGGAATTCAGTTTTATGGTCCCTAAGATTACAATACAGAGCCCTATAGCATGGGAAATACAATCCGGTTTATCACTCTGAATGACTAACCTTGAAAATGTTTTCAGGGTAGATGTATTCATGATATAGGTAGCAAAGGTAATCATATGCATAAAAAGAGCACTTTGGGTTCATTGCATGAAGTTCATAATGTTCCTAGGCATTGTCCCAAAGGCCAACACTTCATGTGCACAAGCACTCAGTTATTACCTCTGGGTGACAGTTGCATAGTCTTCAGTACCATGAATATCCTAGTCCAGAGCTGGACTTGGAGAGGAGATGCAGCAATGAGAGGTAATCTTTTGGGAAGCCCATCCCAACTCACCCAACCCCTCACAGGACTTACTTCAAGGCCCAGATGTCCATGAAGCATGAACTCATTAACTTGAACGCCTGACTGAGACAGACATATAGCCCTCTCTGTCTCATAATGGAGTCCAGTTCCCTGAACTAAAGCAAGATTAAATCTCTCATGTTAGTCTGGATGCAATTGATGAACAACCAGGGGCCTCCCAGTCACCTTGAGAACCTGTCTTTGAGTTCCTCCATATTCCCTAAGTCTCTTTACTAGGCCTAACAAATTTTGCCTGAAGATAATAACCAGAACACTCCAAGATTTGGATTGCCGGATGATACACTAACTCAGAGCATCAGATTAGGTGGGTTTCCGTGGTTTCAAGTCTGTTGGGTTGACTTTGTAGGCCACGAACTTCCTAGCATCACTGCCCAGAATGGACTTGACTAGCAATAAACTTTTGCTGTTCCCGGATATGAAATGTAATATTTCCATTTGGCAATTCTCCCCTATCCCTGCCTGAGATTTCAGCTACCTCTGCAAAGTGCTAGAAAGTGATATGCTTATTAGACAACTTTATTAATCAGAATAGAGTGCTACTTGGCAGTGAGATTCTAATGAGAATGAGGTGCTAAATTTAATTCCAAGCTAAAGATCAGGCAATGGTGCCAGCCCACCTTCTTTAAAGTGCGTGAGCTTGGACGATCTCACCAGTCAGTGAAACTGTTTCCAGACAGTTTCACTGACGTGCATGCATGCTATATTTAGTATGAAATAGCATGGAAAAGGTTTCCAATAACACCATTTCAGCACACATATATTCCACAAGCATTAATAAGCAGAGCACATTACTGCTTGGCTAGACAATTCTTATGGGACTTGATGGCACCAAGATGTTACAGTGATTGCTACCTGAAAACAGGAGGCCATAAGAACATGTTGCAATGGAGAGAACTTCAAAAAGTTAGAGAAATTTTTTAAGCAGAGAAATATCTGTGCAATACATGGAAATGGCAGAGTCATTTACACTAAGCTCTTAGGAATATATTTGGTGTGTGCAGTTTATGTGCTTGGGGAAAAAACTAGAAAAAGAAAAACATTCTCTAAGTAGCTATGAAAAGTGCTGTTGAGTAGTGGTAGCCCTATATGTCCCCAGTGTATATTTCTCAGACACCATACATACCTCCCTCATCTTAAATATTGCCGTCATTGCCTCCCTTTGCCTTCCCACTTCTTATTCACTGTACTTTCTTAAATAGCTGCTTTCAGCTCCTACAAACACATATGGATTGAACACATCCTAGGTGAGACCTCTATGCCAAGTTCTACAGAAGATACAAGAATGATGAAATCCTTGTAGCATTCAGCAAGTACTAAAAAAGGAAATGAGGGTCATAATATAAGTAAAAAAATCATGGAGGTTCTCCAAGGTAGGGAAATAAATGACTTTCTATGAGGAAAGGTTCACAGAATAACCTGTGTATGGAAGCAGATTGATCTGGATTCATCTACTTTCCATTGTCATGACTCAACTTGGCCTGATCACCATTCTCTTTTGCCTGGACTTGATTTCTTCCTGTAATTTAGGCTTTGCTTAAAAGAGAAAGGGTTTTGTTGATGAATGCAACAGCGTCTGTTCTGATCTTACACACACACACAAAAAGCCAGGCTTATATTCTAAAATTTTAAATTAGACTATATTTCTTTCTCTCTTAAAATCTAACAGCAACACATTGACATCTGGCCAGTTCCTGCAGGTCACATGCTACAAGTCCTGCCTAGTCTTTTGACCTCGTCACTTGCCACTTTTTCCTATTAAGCACCAGCCTCGTTCATCCTGTCTTTCACTATGTTTGTTCCTTAAGGCTAATGCCCTTGCTGTTTTCTCTCTCTTAACATGTTCTCCATGGGCATGCTTTGAGAATATTGCTTCTTGCTTAAAAGAGAGAAGGGCTCTTTCTTCTCTCGTTGATCGAATGTAGCCACATGCCACTGGGATGAATCTCCACACCAGGCACAGTGTATGGGAGGAAAGTATTTATTGAAGCTACAGATCCAGGGGAAGTTCCACAATGACAGAAGAGACTGCCCCACCCCTCTTACAGGTCCAAACAGAAAAAGAGAGTGAGAAAGGTGGAGAGAGAGAGAGAGGCCATCACCAGCACACACACACACACAACAGCAAACATGCAGGGGAGAGAGAGATTTCTTTCCCTTTTATATAGCCTTAGGGTGGGATATTGCAACCCTATCCCAGACTTGGCTTCCTGAGTCTCTGGAATTTTCTTCCTGCACTGATTTCCCAGGAAGGAATGTTCATTTCTAGCTTCCTTGAGCTTTTTTACATCCTGCCCCCTACTGATAGGGCTGCCTTCCTGTGAACATTCTCAGAGACCCACCCAAGATTGCTAAAAAGATCAAGTTGACAACAAAACCTAACCATCACTCCACTCATTCATCATCCTATCAGCATTTATTTGACATCCCTAGAGGTGCTGTGAACAGAGAGAACCTGCTTTGAGAAACCAGAAACAGTGTTTTAGGCAGAGGAACAGTTCCATACTCCTGAGCTGTGTTAAATTTGGCTGTACAGGGAAGGAAGATCACGAGAAAGAAGCTGGCTGAGCACGGCAAAATGTGATCAGAGAGGAACCTGGCCAATCAGTGAAGAGAGGGTCACATGGACCAGGATATTGGTCCAAACATGATGGCAAGGCAGGGGTCATGGTCAAATGTGACATGATATTATTTATATTGTTCTTAAAATGAGAGGAAAGAAGAGTCAAGAATGAGGCTCCCAGGGAAAGTGATGCCAAGCAGCATGAGGTCCTGGTTTCCATCCTTAGCACTCAAACAGGGGAGGAAGGGAGGGATTTTCAGGTGGGAGAGAAAATTTAGACAAACTCATGAAGCAAACATAGGAGAACCTGAGGTCTGTCTAGGAAACCGTGAAGGACTGTCTGGAGACTTAACATGGGAGCAGAAGGAGGCTGAGGAAGGAAGTCAAGGCAGTTGGATAGAGATAGCTGGACCATGGAATTCTGTGAGGAGAGAGACGTTAGAGGGCTGCTTTCATAGCAGTCTCGAAAAGGCCAAGATATCAGGCACCATACTGTGATTGGAGAAGTCGGAATGCTGGGAGAACACAGTGCTAGAGGCAGTTGATCACAGGCAACTGAATATAGATGGCATAGGAAGAAAAGATGTCAATGTAGTAATACATTATCAACAACAGAGCTGATGCTTCCTTACTGAGTCCTAATTAGGGAAGTTATAAAGAGCCAAGATAGCAACGAAGTAGATTTTAATGAAAATAGGAAGAGTTTAATATAAAACGGTTCATTTCAGATTGAAATGTGAAGCAAGGGTTGTGTATGGTTAGTGGTGATGTTTCAGGGCAGACACAGCTGTGTGTCCCCATGCGGACTCTATTGAGGACTTGCCCCTGTGAGGCAGCCTAAAGATCCTTGTCTTAAGTGTATGAATGATTTGGTGAATGAGCATGAGAAGGAATATGGTAACAGTAGGAATAAATAGTGTGGTTGAGGAGCTGTGAGAGGACTTTGCGGATGGCCTGGGTTTAGAGATCAGTGAAAACATGAAGGCTGCTGTCCGTGTCCAGCCTGCAGGAGGCAATGGATGATTTGGTGGGCAGCTTTTCCAATGGTAAAGGTATAAGCCAGCTTGTCAGAAGCCTTTAAGGGAGAAGGCAGATGACAAAAGAACACACAGAGCTTTAAATTTTGACCAACAAAAAAAAAGGGAAGGAAGGAAGGAAGGAAGGAAAGAAGGAAGGAAGGAAAAAGAAAGCTGCAAGAAGCAATAGCTTGAGGGGGGATTAGAACCCCTGGACTGGAGGCCTTCACAAAGGGCCTTTAATTGCTCCTGGCAGGAAAGAATCAGGAGGAGTGTCTCTGGGCAGGAGATCCTGGGTCTACACCTGACCTGACCAGGACATGAGGGGTAGGGGTTTCATCTGCATTATAGTAGGATAACAGCCACCCTCAAGAACCCCACATTCCCATGAGTAGCAAGTTGGAGTAATTCGAGGACAACCTCAATCAGGTGAGGATAGAGAGTACTGACTATGATGCCGACTTTATAGAGAAACAAGACCTATTATTACACCAGCAAGACTCTATGGCACTCAGCAGCTGTTTGGGTTTTATTAATTTTTTTCCATTAATTTTTTTTTTTGCAAACTCCCTCCACCCCCCTCCATCAGATTTCTCTGGACTTACATCTGTCCTATCAGCTGTGAGTTGCTGAATCCCAGGGTGCAAAACCCAGGGAGAGTAGGGAAAGCACTATTTAATGGCTAAGCACTGCTTAAGTCTAAATCCTGGGCCATTGTGTGTCCACCAGCACCGGCTTTCAGATTCAAGTGGGCACCTCTCTCTCTCTTTCAGTCTGTCTGTAAACCTTGATGATTTTTTTAAGCACGTGTTTTAATAAATATTTTGTTTGCTGTATTCCCATTAATATTCATAGGGAGCAGAGCACTCTGGGTTTTGTGATTTCTAATAAACATTGATGGTGTTGCTAGTTTGTACAGAGCATTCAGTACGCTCCATCAAAATGGCAGCTCTAATTAGGTTCCTTGAATTAGCTAATGGATTTTGAGAAAGATAGCTCAGAAAGCTCTTACAGCTGTCCAAGATATCCCTGCCATGGCAGAAAGACAAAAGGCCCCTGGAAGCTACAGACTTCAGAGCTTTAGAAATGCAGCTGACAGTTAAAAAGATAAATTACATTCATATTTTTCCAGTGAAAGTCCTAATACTGAATTAATGTTATTCCTGTAGTGAGCCTCCATTAAGGAGCTCATTTTATTATAAGGATGCATTCTGACCATTAGCTCTTTTTCTTCAGCCCCTCTCCCACCCCTCCTTTTCTCCCTCCAATTCCCTAGATATTTTGGACACAGTAGTAAAAAGCTTCTTTGAAGAAGAGGAAATGATTCAAGGTCGTTGAGAGGATTGGGGTTTTTTTTTGGAAAATTATAAATTTAGGAATTCTCTTAGATATAATAAATATTCAGGTTTTAAAATAAGTCAAGTAATAGATAAGAAACACATAGTGATACAATTTAAGCCTGATGGCTTGAATTTTATGTAGCTTCTGAAGAAAATTCAAGCTAGGCGGCAGTGGGCTTATCTATACTTTGGAGAGAGATGATTTCATTGTAGCATCAGAACTCTCTAATAAAGCACCTTCTTTCATACTAATGAGCAATGGACCCAACACATTCTTCCTTAGATTGAATCACCTTAACAAATAATGTATCAATGACACTGACTATATCTTCAAATAGGGAGAAAAACAAATGGTTGTTGTGAATTATATAGTAATAAAGTTCATGGCAAAACACAAAATTCACCAAACAAATAGCGTCTCCCCACAGCTCCTGTGATTGTGTATGTGAGTAGCCGTCAGTTCTGTAACTGTGCGTTGCAGAGCCTTGTGCTCTTAGTTTATCCGCGTAGAAAACTAAGAGCTGGTGCCTTGTAATCTGAAAAGTTTCTTTTCTCTAGTAACCCAGTAGATCCTTTGGGGAACTATCACCTCAGTCATTAACTCTCAACTGTCCATATTCCGTTGTCATCATTTGACACTTCAAGCTTCTTCTGCTTTCTCCGGCTGGCCTGTCTGTTGGCCTTTGTGTCTCATTAGTAACTTTATCAAACAAGGGGCCTGGCCAGGGGGAGAATGTGAACCTCCAGTCCATTAATTGGGGTATTATTTACAGCTGTGAGAAAACACTTGTTGGGAAAGCAACATTGTCGGTTTAAATGAGATTTTTCTAAATCATCTGCTGTGTTTATGTTCCATACTCTTCCTAGTCTCCTATTTCTGCAGATAATTGAGAGCTGACAAAAACGCAGTATCTGACAAAGCTGTTGGAAGGGAAAAAAAGAAGTGTTGATGCAACATACAGATTATTGATTGGAGAGCTGTTTTGTCTCAGCATGATATATGTAGAATTGAAAAAAAAACATTCTTATGTAAACTACCAAATAAATAAATAAATATACTCAATTATTCACCCACACATGACTTCACCCTAATAGATCAAAGGCATAATTGGCATTGTGCTTAGTGAAGAAATTGTCAACTGTCACCCAATGGACAGGCTACTGAAAGCTGGAGGAAGGTATGGGGGAGGGGTTGCTCATTTTCACTGAGTTATTTATAGAGTTCCCTCCCGTTGTGGGCAGCATAGTGCCTAACTCGCCCTCCGCTCTGATTGTCACTGAGCCTGACTCATTCACTTTTCATATCAAGTTGACAGCTTCAGGGCAGATACTCAGGCTCCGCCCTTGCTTGAATGAGGCCTTTGCAATTTGTTAATTAAGATGCTGTGATTACTTTCACTTAAAACACCATTGCAAAGAAAAGCCTTTGTCAGCCCATAACGGGTTGGTTTCAGTGGTTTTGCTTTGCTTTACCATTTCTACCCCTCTGATTAGGCAGCCAGTCCCCTGGCCCTAACAGGGAATTTATCACTCTATTAACACTGTGTCCAACATCATCACCAGTTCATGTCATTAAAGAAGAGCTCTAGTTACAGAAAGTGTTCAGTTTTCAAGCTGAAAGGAAGTCTCCATGCCCCGTTGCCTGGGGCTACAGCGGACCTCAGGCACACAATCCATTGAGTAGACAGATGGAAATAGAAGGTGAGTTTGCCAGTGATTGGCTGCAGCTACGTGCACACCTACAGGAAAATCATGAAGTGTAAGAAAGGCCCAGAGAGGTCACATGGTCAGCCCCACAGGTTTCCAGGCTTGCCTCAATAGACAGCCTGACTCTGATGGTGATGGCAATGCTGTCCTGTATGAAAACCCCATCATTCTCTTTAGAAGGATGGACACACAAAGCTGTCTTCTCTCTCCCATTAGTTCTCATCCCCTCCTCACTAGGCCACACCTTACAATGTTCCCTTTCCTAGACCTCTGCGTTACATATTATGTTTCTCCCTCCTGCACACTCTCTCTTGCTCATGTCTCTTTTTCTCTCCATGAGGTCTTGCCTGACCTCCTCAGGTGGAGTTAATCACCTTGTCTGCAGGGCTAACACAGGAGTTTATTAGGCTCATGATACTTCCTCGTGATAATTGCCACATTGCATTGCCATTAGTTATTTAGATTGCCTCCTCCCCCATTGGGCTGTGAAGTCCCTTAGAGTCAGGTCTGGGACTTAATCACACTTACCTCCCCAAGGACGGGGACACAGCCATATTTGAGAAAACAGTAAAGTTCAAATAAATGTACACAGCAGAACACACTCAGTTACTGGAGAGTGCTTGAAAAGCAGCTCTGGCCTAAGTTTGATACCTGTTCACTGTTTTCGATTTCATGCTGAAAAGAAAGTCAGCATTTTTCTAGCAAGCGCTTTCAAGAACCTGCGCATCTTTCAACAACAACTGAAAGAATCTGTAAACAACAAGCTGTTTTCTTTCCCATAATCCTGAGGTCAGGAGGTTAGCAGAGGGTACTGGCTTAGCAGAGCTGTCTTTCCATCTTGGCAAATGAGAGTTATGGGATCTTCTTGGATTCAAGCCATCTAGGACAAAAGTAGATCTTATCGTTACACGCAGCTTTGGGGTTTGGGAATCCATTCTGTTTAGGTGGTTGTTTTAACCCTATTTAAATTTTCGAAAGAGCTCAGCATTCCTACATTCAGGTATGAAAATCATGAGAGAAATGTGGATGATCTCAAAATATGTTATAAACAGATTCTTTACTGTTTATTCTAATCTATCAGGATGCTGCAAACTGAATAGTATGTTTAATAGATGGTATGACTTAGCACCGTCTATAATCTTTAAGGTCTGCCCCATAGCCACATACATATGGAAGCCAGGCATCACTTCTGTGTGACTGGACAATCCATTATATTACCATTAAAAGGTACTAAGTATAAAGTCTTAGGAACATATCATATAGATTTAAAACATTTATCTCCTTATGTCTAGGCTTGAGCTCTTAGTCATAATCTTTGGTTCTTTCAACTGACAAACTTTTAAAAAAACATATTTTATTTATTTATTTATTTATTTATTTATTTATTTATTTATTTATTTGAGAGAGTGAGAGAATGGGTGTGCCAGGGCCTCTAGCCACTGCAGACAAATTCCAGACACATTAACCACTTTGTGCATCTGGCTTTACGTGGGTACTGGGGAATCAACCAGGGGTCCTTAGGCTTTAACCACTGAACAATCTCTCCAGCCCTGAAAATCTTTTTAAAACCTTTTTTTGCTTCACCTCTTTTATTATTTTTCACAACCTCATCGAAAGAGAGACAGAAGCTTCTTATGTAAAAAGTTATTTTTAAATCTAAACCCTGATATTTTGTTTACACAGCCTACACACTCTGACTGTTCTCTAAATAAAAAGCCATCCATGCACTGAGTCATTAGAAACTGCTTCTTTCTCTTAAAGCCATTAGGGCTTACTTTCTTGTTATTCAAAAGAGCTCACTGAGATGTTCAGCTGTTGAGGATCAGTGGTTTGATGGCACTCCATGGTCCCCTGGGAAGTGGGAGATCTTCTCTGCTGTTGCCTCTGAGGAAGAGGGAATTTCACAGAGGCCTAAGGAAATTCCCAAGGTTTCATGGCCTACAGCCCACTAAGGCTTGTTGTTTTTTTTTTCAAGAATGACCCTGAAAGCTTAATCCACATCTAAATGTCAGATATGTATTCTTAAAACTCAAGCTGTGTTTGCTTTAAGCCTAGACAGTAATAATTTTATCTTTCAGGCCCTACAGTTGTTGGTAAAGAGCTCTTTAAGAGTGGTGTATGTGTGCATATTACTCAAGTATCATGCACACAGCAAAGGTTTATTTCTCCTTAAGTTGTCTTTTGTTCAATTCCAAGAACATGAATGTGAATTAATATAATACAAGCTCTATAGGTTTCTTCCACTTCCTTTTTTATCTTTATTTTGCTAATGTTTAGACCATAAAATCCTTTGAGAAAACTTCTAAAGTTTTCTCATAGAATCATATCTTAGGGTTAATTTCTAAAGTCATTATGTGAGACAAAATTTATGTATAGTTCAAAGTAGCCTGGAGAAACAGCATAGGACAGTGCTATACTGAGTCCTGCCTGGAGACACAGGATCAGACAGTGCTATACAGAGTCCTACCTAAACCTCTCACTGAGCCCACCCAGTGCTGTTTCCTGTAGCACTGCATTAAATGGCTCCTCCTCTGGTTGAGTGCCCGCTGAAGCAGTTGGCTTGCACACATGGGGACATAAAGCCAATTGGACCAGTAATGCCAATCTCTGAACATTGGTATTCGCTTCATCACAGAATCAAACTCAAAGTCTTAGGCACTGACACCAAGAAACCAAGTCAGCTCCTACCCAGGCCCATGTGTTCGTTGAATGGTAGGCCTGATGGAAACACTGTTATGACTATTTAGATAGGCCAAGCCACTGTTTTGTATAAATGCAAATAAAGTAAGTGTCTCAATTAAATGCAGCTCTGATGCACTGGTATGTGGGAGTAGCTGTGTCCACACGGATTGCAGCACAGGACATGGTTTATTTATCATCTTTCACAGGGGACACAGTGGAGACAAAGAACCACATTGATCCACATCAATTTTTCTTTTCATCCATGTATGCTTGTTTGCAGAACTGTGAGAAATGAAAGGATAGTTTCTCTGAAAATCAGTGTGAACTTTTCAACCATATTTGAAAAGATTTCCTTTTGAAGAAACAAAGACCATATGAATGTCTTGGTAAATTTCTTTGATGACCCCTACATACTTCCTAACATTCATAGAGCTGGCTAACTTCCTTGGCACTAGATGGTTCACGTGCCTACATGCAACTCTGAGATGCTCAGTACATGTGTAAATCAAGATTCAAAAATATTCTGCTATGTGTAGCAATAGTCATATACATTAGTACTACTAAAAATATGAGTAATTCAAGTGGATATTTTATGACTTGGGGCAAAACTGGATTTTGAAATCTGAGCACAGCCAGCAGATCAATGTCAAGTTATCAGACTATCTTGATTATTTGTTAGAGATGTGACGGTCAGTTGAAGCTGTGAAAGTAACATGTTGTTGGACTGTGAGCAATAATGTCCCTCCTTAGCTTTTTCAGTTCTTGCTAAGAGAGGAGATAGAGGATATTCTGATTAGAGCAGCCTCACGTTGTCTCTGGTGACTAAAAGCAAGGTAGAGCCGTGCCTTTCATCAGAAGAGATGACATTGATCTGGTGACAGGTCTCGGTCATGACATCTATCACACAGGAGGAAGTCGCCTTTTGGAATCAATGAGATTACTTTCAAGGTAAATGGTGGCTGTGCTCAAGTGGAAATACATGGCATTTTGTAATCAGAAGTGCCACGGGAAGGGGGCCTTTACTTCCTTGTGCTCCACCACTATGCTTGTCTCACTGGGACCAAGGTACCAAGGTCCAGTCCAGGGTTACAGCGTTCAAGATAAATCTTCAAGATGTGGGCATCAACGGGTCAGTTCTCCAAGCTAGAGATAGAAAGACCAAGACACAGATCTCAAATGAAGCAGTTGCGAAAAGCAGGAATCATGTTGAGAAGAATGAAAGGTCAGACTCAGGTTGCCATGGCAAAGTCAGGAGCCCAGGTAAGCCGAGTCACACTGTCAGCCTCTGGATGGAAATGCCACAGGCAGCATCTATCGACACAAATGGGGAAGATCCGCTGTGCAGGATTCCAGGCTGGGATAACATCATTGTGTCTTCTGAGGTTTTCTTCATTGGGACCCTAAGTTGCATGTTGGCCCCCCTAAAGCAGTTTGTCACTCCCACAGGATCCTGACATCAACAGCCGCTTGGTAAACCCTTGGAAATTTATACTGACACACACTTTCCTAAGTTATAGATCAGCATGCAGCCTAGGATATTTTTCTCAATTCTGCGAACAATTTGTTATTTGATATTATTCTCTTAAGATGACTTAACATTGTTCCTTCGGCTCCTAAGAAAAGGTTCATGACCAGAGATAATTGAAGAAAGAAGTCTTAGAAACAAAAAGAGATTCTGTATATAAAAAGTTTGTTTTTTCCGTTACTAATTCTATTCACCTTCTCCCTCAACTCAACAGTCTTAATCAGAGAATTTAAATGCATTCATAATAGACAACAGGTTTTTAATTTAGAGTAATTGTTTTAATCACAAAGATAACTTAAATCTGGTAGAAATCAAATTTCCTTATCAGCAAAGGCAGACTCATGTTACTTAGGGAAACTTTTGAACAAAAATCATTGAAGGTAGAGAATATTATAAATAATGATGGCAAATTGTGAGATAAATTAGAAAGAATTCCCAAATGCTGTTCATAAATGATCAGTTTGAAGTCCAAAAATTTTATTGGACTTAACATAAAAAAATCTAATATCTATTTAAAAAATATGAATTCTTTGTAAGATAAAGAATCATGCAATCACAGTTTTCAGTGAATATTCATACCAGATAATTTTCAAAGCTATTTGGGACTCAAATATCATTATAATAATTCAATAGAATTGAGGCTTCATAAAAGCAATTATTTATTTATTATTATTAAGTCTCTGTAGTATTATGGGCATACTATTTAAATGCATTTTCATTATGAGATATTAAATCTGTGAAGTATTAGTATAAGTACTGTCTGGTCGATAGTGTCTGTAAATCTAAACGTTTTAGAATTAATGATCCTGAATCCATGTATAAGAAACTCTCAAAAATTTTATAGGGCAGAAATTATTTTCTCCCACAGAACATAAGAATCGGATTCATGAAGATCTGTTTTCAGCTGAATGATTTTTTGCCAGAAACTTTTGTGAAACTTAAAGTAAATCAGCGTAATCAGAGTCCACATAGGCAGTTAGGTTGTATTATATGTATTGTTGGAGTATAAATATCACAGAGTTTGAGGTGCTTTCAGAACTGTATTCTTACAATAAGAAAAATTAATCTGCCCTGCAATCTAAGGTAGAGCTAGAATAATACTAAATTTTAAGTTTATAGCTGGATGATTTTTAGCTACTTAAATGCATAAGACAGGAAACAAAACTTCCCATGAAGCTCAGGGAGAAGAAAAGAAAGAGAAAGTCTTGACATACAGTGTGAGAAAGTGCTTTCTTCATACTACGTCTTTAAGCCCTTGTTGAAAACACCTTCAAAATTCCAATTCTAGATACAGGAAGATTAGCACCATATTTATATAATTTTAAAAACTGTAAAGGAATTTTTAGGTGGGATTATATATTTGGTTTTTCGATGTAGGGTCTCTCTCTAGCTAGCCCAGGCTGACCTGTTTTTCACTCTGTATTCTCAGGGTGGCCTCGAACTCATAGCGATCCTCCTACCTCTGCTACAAGAGACCCAGCTTTTTGTTGTTTTTTTGAAGGAATCAAAACAACATTTTAAAAACCTTCGTATCCTTCTGACACTGCTAGGCAGGTGCACCCCTTATCTCCCAAGAGTTTTATGCAGTGGCTTGTACAGATTAGCGAGTAGAGAGGGGGCAGTCCTGCTAAAGTTCCACTCCACAAAGGCCATTGCTTGGCCATGGCATTAAATCTGAGCCACAGTCTGGTACTTCCAGCAAGGGTCACAGTCACCAAAAGCAAGCCTCTTCCCTTCAGAGAAGCTGCGTGTGTTGACATTCCCTAAAACAACAGGAAAACAGAAACAGCTGTTTGAAATTGACTCTAGGCTGTACAGTTATCATTAGAGTGGATGTATTTATGAGCATGCCCATTGCATGCGCATGACGTAATCACAGGTAATTCACAAGTCTCACAGTGGCCATGAGTAGGTAGGTGTCATATCCAGCTCCCAATCAGGGATGATGGTTCCCAGCCATGGCCCTGGAGACCTGTCAGTCCTGCTCCTCATCCACAGCCTCTTGGTCTTTCATGTGGATCTTTGACATCTGTGGATTGTCTTTTGCACCCCATTCAGTTTTATATCAGTTTCCCACATTAGCCTATTAGAGGTATAATATTAATTGCCCAGAAATGTCAGTCTGTAATTGTTCCAATATCATTCTTTAATAAATACAGACTTCATTGCATGTGTTCCCATTGCTTTAGCTACTTCTGATTCTGATTTTATTGCAAAGATCTGTGCAAATAAAAGAATATCAAAAGGTATGGCTATAAGTGTGCTCTGCTAAATTCCCTCTGCTTTGAAATGCTGTTCCAAAATGCCTGCTGCATTTTAATGCCGTTCTCTGAAGGCAACTTGATAGGGTGAAAACAGCGATGACTTTGCAGGCACACACGTTAGCTACCACTCACCAACTGTTACCTAACTTCTCCTAGCCTCAGTGTACTTACCTGGAAAGCACCAACAATAATATCGCCCCACAGATCTGAGTTGAGGCACGTAGAGCACAAATGCTGTATCTAGAACATCACAGAAGCTCCATCGTGGTTCGTTTACCTTGTCCAGTCATTTGCAGCAAGGAGATGAAGTGTGACTTGCACATATAGATGCTCATTCTCAAGAGTACTGCATTTAAGGGTAATAAGAAGTTCAGATCCCAAAGAAGCAAACAGTGCCTTCGCATGAAATTTACCATATATGATGGTTGGGCTAGCTTTAGGTGACTATAAAGAAAATGAAATGATTTCTGAAATTCATTATAATGTTCAGTTCTGTCCTGCTCGGCAGTCATAGAAGATGGGTCTATCTAACAATACCTCTGCCTTTAAAGATACAGACTGGGTAACTGACAAGAAACCATCACAACATAAATGTTTTATTGTACTGTCTGAATTAATCCAACATAAAATTGAAAGTCAAAGACTGACATTGATCAGCTACATATTGATAGAGCTATAATAGGAACATTTTTTGTAAGAATGGCCAGGCTCAGCTACACATGTTTACATACAGCTATAATCTCAACACTGGAAAGACCAAGGTAGGAGGATTGAGAGAAGTGGAAGCCAGTACTGGGTTAAAAAAATTAAAAATTAAAAAGAATGACAAAATTCTATTTCATCTAGTAAATAAAACAGGAAGCCTAATTTTCAAACTAACAGCATAGAGACATTGTTAACATCTTTGGACAGGTTTAGTTACATCATAATCTGATGTCACTTCTTAATCTATTAGACAAAAGATTGCCTAGAATCCATGCTACTAAATTCCATAAAAGCAAGCACATGTGAATCCTAAAGAAAGTCTGTAGGCTGGCCCTAATTGCCAGGCTGGTTCAGTTTGTTGCTGGAGGACTCTGTCTGTGAGACAGAAATGAAGTGAGGCACAGAATCCTGGTCAGCAGTAGCAAGTTGGGGTCAGAAGGAATCTTTGAAGTCTGTCAGACTAAGAGCAGCATAATAAAACCCATATTTTAATATTCTTTTTGAGATTTTAAGTATTTGTCAAGTGGGGATTATAAACAAATTCAGCTCAAGGGTTGGATCCTATAGTTTGGTAGTGGTTTCCTGAAGTTCTGGGTTAAACAAGATTCAGAGTCTTTACCTGAGATCCCTGGGAAAGGATACTGTAATTGATCAGCGATGCATGCTCTAGCTAATAGTGGAGCAGGTAAAAGTTTGTATCAATATATTTTCTATATAAAATATTACTCTTGTGATGATTACTGCTAGTATGATAAATTGTACGTAAGTCTAGCATCAAATTGCTTTCTATGTCTTCTGCACAAAATGGGATTAACTGCTTTGCTTACAATAGCGTAGTATATACCATTATTTTATTAGGGTATATTATCTGATGAGAAAAGAACTGAAAACTGAAATCAGAATTTTCTATTCCTAATTTCTAAAGGAAGAATGAGGGTGGGAAAGAAAGAGATGTCATCCCAAGTTATCATAAAAGACTCGCATAGTTCTCAATATGATCTTTAAAATAGTCACACAAGGCAGGAGATACTACAGCCTGTTTTGTACTTAGTTGCTCTCTGACTGTTTTTTGTCGTTACTTTTTTCCCCCACTGGGACCAGATTTCCTTCCAGGTAAACAGTCATGTCCCTGTCAGCTGTCAGGAGTATGTGAATCCTGAACAGCTGATTTTGTATTCTTTCCCCATGCCCTTTGCAATATGATCAAACCCATATTTTAAATGTATGTATTTATAGGCATATGGAAGAATAGTTTATAGTCTGAATATGATTATTTTCCCCCACAAATCGGGGAATATTGTGGTATTTTGTCTTTTTGAGAAAAAAAGGTACCTTATCAGTTTCTTTCCTTTTCTGCTTTCCCTTTATTACTGATGACTTCATTCTGCTTGAATTCAATGCTTCAGTTTCTTTGGGGTAAGCTAATAGATTATGTATGCGATGTTTGCACTGTGTTGATTGAACTCATCTGGTGTGTTTGAATGCTGCTCATGACTTCCCATAGCCAGCAGAAGCCTGTGCATGGAGTCCAGCCACCACAGTCATCTCTTATTACTGAGGCGAGGAAAGCTGTTCACAATAGACTGCACTGCTTTTCCTGCCTGGGCTTCAGAAAAACAGCGGGCTTTATAGTCTTCTGAAGGTTATTTTTTACAAGGACTCAAGGAATACTTGAATTTTTAAAAATTAAGAAAAAGACTTAAATGCATATTAAAGTAACATAAAGGTCTGTGACTCCAAGGGTTTGCCTGTTTTGTAATGCCTGATGTCTATGTGTGGGTCTCTGTGTGTGCCCATGTTCATGCATGTATGTGCACAAGTGTGCATGCGGGCCCCAGACTAACCTTGGTGTCATTCCTGAGGGCCATCATCCTCCTTTGTTGTGAACAGGGTCACTCATTAGCCTGGAGCTCATCATTACAGGGTCTCTCATTGGCCTGGAGCTCACCATTACAGGGTCTGTCATTGGCCTGGTGCTCACCATTTAGGTTTGAGAGGCTGGCCTGTGATTCCTCAAGATCCTCCTGTCTCTGCCTTCCTGGTGCTGGAATGACAAGCCTGTACTTCGCACTCTGCATGTTTATGTATGTTCTGAGGACCACAATCAGGCCTTCCTTCTTGCAAAGCAAACACTTTACCCACTGAGCTATATCCCCACACCCAGACTTTGTCTTTTCTTAAAGGCATTAGTTCCTACATATCCGCAGTTCACCCAGGAAGCTCAAAGGCCAGAGCACACTGCTGTTTGAGACCCAAAGCAGACATGTTAGTACTTTGTGACACTAATTTACCATAGCATCATTCCAGAAGAATGTGTCCTTCCAAACCATATTTACTCACCAGTTTCTTTCTTATAACATACCAGCATTATTTTCAAATACTTTAATAAAATATGTAGTCTCTCTTGCTTTTAGATATCATATTTTTATCAGATATATTAAAGTTAAAACAACTGTAATATTTGAGACCTATTTTTTATATCCATAGCTCTTCCCATTAGAGCTCCTACCTACCTGCCCAAACTTTGCGTGTCCCCTTCATCCTCTTCTATAGACCCCATAAAACAGAGCAAAGGATCAGGAACAGTGCCAACGGAGTTAAAGTATCCCAAATTGCCAGCTGTGATGGTTAAGTTTTGTTGTCAACTTGACCTTTCAAGTAATCTTGGGTGGGTCTCTGAGGATGTTCACAGGAAGGCAGCCTCTCAGTAGGGGGCAGGATGTAAGGAAGCTCAAAGGAGCTAGAAGTAAACATCCTTTCCTGTGTGGGCAGTGCAGGAAGGAAATTCCAGAGACTCAGGAAGCCATTAAGTCTGGGAT
>PVHP010029154.1:0-21384 GCA_004024765.1 Zapus hudsonius
TTTTTTTTTTTTTTTTGTAGAGGCTGGAGACCCTGGTGAGCCCATTCTCTCTGTCTTTCCTATATCTCTGCTTGAAAATAAATTAAATTATATAAAAGTTTATTTGTTAGTAATAAATTAACCACTGCTTTCTGTAATTTGTACTTTATAATAAAGTATAAACAATTTCTTCTATGTACATAATTTTTTGTCTTGAGTTTTCCAAGTGGTTGTGTATAGTGGCTCACATGTGACTCTTCTCACCTTTTTTACCTGCATTAACTGTTGGGATAGGTGAAAGAGTGGTTTTTTTTTTTTTTTTGAGGTAGGGTCTTGCTCTAACCCAGGCTGACCTGAAATTCACTATGTGTCTCAGGGTGCCCTCAAACTCATGGCAATCCTTCTATCTCTGCCACCACTCCTGGTGAGTTTTTTGTTTTTTAATTCTTGATCACTCACCTTTTCAAGAATTTGTGAGTCAATTCTGCAGCTTTTAATCATTTCTCATTGAAAGACACTTCTCTAAGAATCAACAATCTCAGGAACCTTCCATTTCTCATTAAGCTTTATTCAAATGCTTTTCAGTATTGTTTCAAGTATGAGTAATGATTGTGCATGCATTTCACTGAAATGGATTGAAAACTTGAACAATAAGGTATCATTTTTACAAAAATTAGTGATTCCAACTAAGTACATTGAAAATCAGTCAGCTGGCAGCATATGACACTTTCCTCTTATTCCTGAATGTACTACTTAAGCAAAAGATGATTGGACCTGTTTTAAATATTTGCTGTATTAATGCTAGTGTTCTCCTAGTATGTGTGAGCACATCAAAACTCTAAATGTGTCACCTTTCCTGGGTGAAGGGAAATCAGAGAGCCAGTATAATATTATTTCTGGAAGCTGTGACTGTTTCTGGAAAGGACTGGTATTTGAAAGGTATAGACCAAGGCAAGAAGATTAGGCAGGGGAAGGAGACAGTCATTCTTTTCTTGAATTGAAATGTGCACCCCCTCCTGCCCTCACATATGGGAATTTCCCAGCTCTTGATCTTCCGGATTCCAAAACTTATGCCAACAATGGTCCAGCTCTCCAGGCCTCTTGACTCAAGTTGAGTTCTGTCAACAGCCTTACTGTTTCTCTAGTGCTCAGGCAGAATGTTTTAAGAATGACTCCTTTCTATATTTATAGTAACCAATTTTTATTTGAGACAAGCTCTCATGTAGCCCAGGCTGGCATCAAACTTGCTAGGCAGGCAAGGTTGACATTGAGCTCCTGATTTTCATGTCTCTACTAGCGTAAGAACTATAGGCATGTGCCACCATGCCTGCAGTGTGAGCCAATTCTGGTAAATAAACCACTCTTCTCTTACTAATCCAGATCTGCAGAATCAGGCATCAAGGGATAGAAATGAGAACAGTACTACTCACCTTCCCCCAGGGGTCAAATAGCAAAATGTCTGCTTCCCGTTCTTGCAACTTTATGCTCTTCTGGCCTTAAGATGAAATTCATGCTTCCACCAGAAGGCACACAATGATTTTATTGTCTTGGAAAGTAGACTGACTGGTACCCAGACACTTTGGGCTCCCCATGCCCCTGGGTCAACAGAGAAGGAAGTTGCTATTCTGACTGGGGTGACTGATCCACATCATAGGAGTAAGTGTATTTCTACCACACATCTGAAATGAGGAAGACTGTGGAACAGGGGATGCCTTAGGATGTGTCTTGGTGCTGACACTCCCTGTGACTATGGTCAAGGGACAAGTATAACAGTCCTGTTCAGGCAGGACTAAGAAATGGCTCACAGCCTTCAGGGAAGAAGGTAGGGTCACCATTCCAGCAAAAAATGAAAAATACTAAAAACAAAGGGAACAGAAATGGGTTTTAAAAGAAAGTAGTTGTAAATACCAGCTGTGACCACATGCCTAGTTACAGAAACACAGAGTGACTATGGTGACTATTTCCCCTTTATTTTGTTCTGAATAAGTTTGTGTGTACACACACAGAGTGAGCCAGTACCTTTGCTTGTTTTTCCCCTATTACTTTATTATTTCCTCTTGGGACCTTTTCCCACACAAGGTGTAAGTCCTCCCCTTGGTGTGTCGCCACACCCAACTTCCCCATTCTGGGTTCACACCCAAATTCATCATTCTGGGTGGGCAGAGAAGGCACCATATTCTTCCACCAGCTCCTGTGAACCAGGAATGGGTCATGGCCTAGGTACCAATTTTTTATTCAGCACAGGTTGGTAAAGCATGGATTATTAAGGTCATTTTCTTCTTTCATCTAAAGATTCCAGAAATCAGATGAGATTTATGTCTAGAACATTCCAGGTACCATTTTGTCACTGAAACATATTCTTCCATACATGTTTTCCCATCAGAGTGAGTGTACACCCTAGCTGTGGCTTTTGGGGTAGTTCTAGCCATGGGTTCTGTGAGATTGGCATTAGGGGTGTTGCAATTTGCTAGACATCTCTGTGGGGGTTCCATGTTCTTTCTTGCATCTCAGGCCTGAAGTTGGACAAATACATGTGGATAGTAGCAGAAGCAGGTATATATGAAAAAATGATACACTTTTAAGGGAGAAATTGGGTCAGAATAGGGAAAATGTTTAGCACCATAAATTGCAAACACTGAACATGAATGGGGCTTTGGCTCATTTGCATAACATAGGCTGTCTTGTACATACTCTGTTTCTTACATGTAGTTCAGCATACAAATCCAAGTTTACATTTCCTTAGCATCTTAGATCTACACCCAGAGGTATGTGCAGTGGCCACCCTCATACACTCTGGAATGCCACTGTTATTGTTCCCAGTGGTCCAACCAGCTCTAGTCTGCCTGACCTGGGGGTTTCCAACCATCATCTTTGCTACTGGGTTTTTCTTGTACACTCATTTTTGTAGCCTTTCCAAACCTTATTCTCCACTGTACTGTCTTGCCTAGAGAAGGAGGAAGAAAAGAAGAAAGAAGGAGCTATGATGATATCTGAGCCCTTGCACCAGGGCAGCCTCTGGGAGAAGCCAAGGATCCCAATGAACTTGCATTGGGGTCAAGGCAGGCAGAGAGAAAGCAGACAATGGGCACTTGCAATATTGAGCAGAGGAAGCAATCTGGTAAAGTGAAGGGGCAGATCATCACCATCCTTCTACCTGGCTTGGCCATGCACTGGGCTCAAGATGGACCTGGACAAACCTAATAATACAACCCTTTTTGACACTACAAAAAAAGAAAGAAAGAAAGAAAGAAAGAAAGAAAGAAAGAAAGAAAGAAAGAAAGAAAGAAAGAAAGAAAGAAAATAAAAGAAAAGGAAGAAACAAGAATTCTATGGAAGGAACAATAAATAGGCCAGGAATATAGCAAATTTAGTTTGAGTAAGAGGGAAAGAAAGCAGAAAGAGCAGGCTCCTCTGGGATGAGGGATTTCCAGAGCTGGAGACTCCATGGTCCCAATGGGAACTCAACTTTCATTGAATGGGAGAAGCTCACTCATCCAGAGTCCGTGATTATTCAGCTTAATTGAATGCAAAGGCGCCAGCTAGTCCACGTTGCATCCAGTACTGCACAGTTCCAAGAACCCCTGCTGAGCCAGCCCAGGCCAGGAAGAAGAGGGAGGAAAAAGTCAATTCACCCCTTAGCCATCTTGGTTTTGACAAGCACCCCTTTTCTCTGTAAGTCTGCCTAGTCCAGGAAACTTAGTTCTTGTAGTGTTTCATAACCAGATAAAATCTGAGTCTGCTTTATGAGAACAAGCTCTGCTAGCTGGAAGGTCCCTTGTGTCAACAGAATGGGGACTTGGAGAGGATGACTCCAAGATCAACATACAAGAGGTGATGGCAACCAACACCAGAAACTTCCCAGTGCTGGCTGCCAGTACCGACTGAGCATGCCTGGAGGAAAGCCCTCCACATACAAATGTGAGCGAGGCTGGCTGGCTCTTTGTTTATATGTGTTTTCCAAGTCACTAGCCCACTTCCATTCTTGGGAGTGCCTTTCTCTATTTCTATTACCTTACTATGTGAGTAAAATTCCTTTGTTCAGTCACACAAAAACCTGGAAATTCCAGTGGACAGTTGGCCCCTCCTTCAGTTTCATCTGGATCATTCAGCCAGGACTGAAAAGTGAGCACAAAGTACATTTGAGCTTTTTCTCTATTCACTAGCAAGGAATCAATATATTGCCACTTTTTTTTTTCTCAAAATCGTGGATATGGTGGGCAAACATTTGGTAAGAGCCTAGGGGAACCAGCTTGAAGATGAAACTTTCTCTTTATTTTCTCTTCTCTTCTTCCCCCCTCTCTCTTTTTCCTTTCCAGGACTTAGGACACCCCACAACTATAATGATAAAAATATGCTGTTCTCAGGGGAATTTATGCTTCAGCAGCAGAAAAGTGTGACCTCCACAACAGCAGATGCCAAAGCAGAATTGAACACTGGGACGGTCCCCGTTCACTCCCTGTGATGCACGGATCCTACAGGGACTTGTGTCCTGATGGTGACACGGCCCATGTTCTCCTGGGGCTGCCCTTACCACATGAAGAGGGTAGTTACATAGGCACCCAAAATGGCCAGCACCCACGTGGCAGCTTAGGTTCCCCTGGGCCTCCCAGGGCTCACCCTCACACTTCCCTATAACATCAGAATTGAGTCTCCAATTCCAGACTCTTCATTTTTTTGTTTTTACCTCCCCAGGTGCCTGCTGGGATGGTGGGAAGGTCATACCTGGACACAGGCATCACAGCAGCCCTCATTACATCTGAGAGCATTTCCCCAAAACCCCACCCCTGCATGAAGGGGATGGGGACAGGTGAACTTAATACAAGGCATACTCCATCCTAAAGCCTGCCAAAAGTGCCACCTGCTGGTCACTCCAAATGCCTCTAAGCTTACATTTTTATTATGCCAGTGGGGACAGGGATTTGAGGTCTGGGGCCACATCTCAATGGGCCCAAATACTAAACATCACAGCCAAAGCAGTTTAAAACGAAATAAATGCTGTTTTTTGTTCGCCTGACTTAAAGCTATACTGCTTTCTCTGAGAAATAAAGGAATAAGTCAGACTAAACTAGGAGGTTCTTTCCCCTCTCAGGACTCTAAGATAAATATGCTGCACTTATTTCTGCTTTATTATACCCCAACTACTCTCAGCTCCTTCGTATACATTTATTGTAGACAATGCTATTATGTAGGTATAATATAAATTCCCAAAACAAACAAACAAACAAACAAAAAAGACATTTTGTTTTTTTAAAAAACTTATTCATTGTTAATTAGAAACATTGTATGAACAAGTCTTGTGATGATACCCCAATTTCCTTCCTCCCTGCCCCCAACCCTCAGAGGGCCCTCCTCAGTGGGATTGCTGGAACTTTCCATGGGATGGAGGGCTATGAATTATATAAGCAGTAGCCGGTTTGTGTGTGTGTGTGTGTGTGTGTGTGTGTGTGTGTGTGTGTGTGTGTGTGTGATCCTTGTTGCTGAGGGGAACAATGTCTCTTGATATTCTCTGTTACCATGCCTCTTACATTCTTTTTGCCTCTCTTCTGTAAATTTCCCTGAGTCATGGTGGGTGTTTTAAATAGGCTTTGCTGTTGAGATTTTAAGAGTCATTGGATTTCTGCTTTAGACTATTTTGGGTATTCTTAATGTCTGTCTCCATTACTGATTCATAGGCTATTCAACTTGCTGAGGAGGTAGCTCTCCTGCTCATCTCACCTCCTCCTCAAAGGTTTGGTTTAGGCTCAAGATGATGAGTTAGGAGTGGTTCACTTCCCTAGGTGTCAGCCATCATCTCAGGTCCTGTTGGTGGAATTAGGTTGTCCATGGTTCTCACTTCCTTCTGAAAAATAGAGTCTCCAATGGAGACTAAGATCAGTATAGGTTAAATGAGACAACCATTGTTAATTTGGTGAGATTCTAATAGGTATAGCCTCTCTTTAGGCCCATGGTTAGTGGGGGGGGGCTGGGTTTTCCCCTTGGAGTCTGGGTTCTTGGTCTCCATAAGAATTTGCCTTGGATCTCAGTTCCAGCTATGAGTTCCTTGCTACTGAACAGATCTGGTAGCCAATCAACAAGCCATTGAATACTCACCTAGGTTAAGCACCACTATTGCACAGGTGAGCATTTCTGGCTTGCTGGTCTCTGCTGGATAGCAGTGTCTTTTGCATTCTCATAATATTGGTTGTTGTTGCATATCAATGTCCCCTGCTTTCTCAGAATATCCTTGGCCAGTTTCCCCTGGCTGCTCATGTAATATTTTCCAGCACTACACAGGCTGCCATCTGGGAGCTGGTTTTGTTTCCATATCCAGCAGCATCTCTCAGTGTTTTGTAATAGCAGTCTACACTATATTCAGCAAAGAGGTCTTATCTTTTGCTTGTGTTATGTATTCAAGAGCTTTTGACAAGCCTGTCTTGTTTGGGGGGGGGGGTCCTCATAAGTCTCTTTGATCAACAGCTCAGTGTAGGAAGTAACCAATTACTGGAACAGGGAGTAATAATAGGTCAGAGCCACTTGTCTTGGAATCAGGCTTCCTCCCACCCTCTTCAGGTCCATTCTTACCAGACAATACCTCCCCTCCCCCCAGCACCTTGAGAGCTTACTGTACAGAGAAAAGGATTTTATGGTATTGATTCATTATGGGTTTAGATTAGTGTATATCTCCCATGCCCTCCCATTCCTCCCTCCCCCTCCATTACCTCCATCCCCCTTTTCAGTCGCTCAATTCATTCATCAGGTTTGCTTACTGTTCAAGCTTAACCTGGTTAGGAACCAAAGATGAGGGAGAATATGTGGTGTTCGTCTCTCTGTTCTTTTGTGTGAGTTCACTAAGAATGATCTGCTCCAAGTCCGTCCACTTTTCTGCAAATTTCATTATGTCATTTTTTTTCCTTACAACTGACATAATGAAATATGTACCACAACTTTGATATCCATTTATCTAGTGATGAATATTTAGGTTGATTTCAATTCTTAGCTTTTGTAAATTGAGCTGCTATAAACATGTTTGAGTAGATGTCTCTGTGCTAAAGTGAGGTTTCTTGAGGGTAGATGCCTAGAAGAGAGATCACTGGGTACTTTAGTAGTTCTTTTTGCATCTTTTTCTTGAACGACATGCCCCCCCCCAAAAAAAAACTCCACCCATTTACACTTTAATTTAAATGGAAATTGAAACAAAAGAATGATTGGATGTTGGGCACCACTAAACATAAGCCAGGGCTCTGAGAGGACAGATCTGGACTATTAAGCATAAACTGCAGGCTCAGATAGGAAGGTTGAGCAGGCCCTGACTCCAAGAAGCTTAGCCCAACCCAGGATGCAGTACTCCAGCTGAAAAGCCTAGTCCTGGTGGCCTTGAAGTGGAGCCGAGACCAGCAGGCGACACTCCCCCTTTCCAGGCATACAGGAATGCTGATAAGCCCTGGGCTTCATCTCCTCACTGCCCAGTGATTTACTGTCCCAAGAAAACTCCCTTGAAGGTTACAGCTCCTCTACAGCCACCACCATCTGTTACAAGCCTAAAGTCACTTAACTCCCACCACGTGAGGTTGAGAAAGCCTCTTCAATTTATATATACAAACCAGGTATTGACAGGTTACTGGCCCGGACAGTCCTCTCTTGACCCGTATCAGCAAAGAAGCCCCTATATATCAATGAAACATCCATAGGCCACCTTGCCCCCACCAATCCCCTTGCTGCTTGTCCTCCTTTCTCTCCTTTCTCCCTCCTGCATAGCAGCACCTTCCTCAGCCTAATAAATGAGCTGTTCACTGAAACTGTCTCCTGAGAGCTCTTCCTCTCATGTACTCACGGCTGTCCCAAGATTCTGTCCACCCAGGTCTGTGGATAAACAGGGGTGTTGATGCACAGTGACCCCCCGAAGGAAACCATGGACCCACAATTGGAGAGATGGCTTGGTGAATAAAGATGCTTTCTTGCAAAGCCTGATGGCAAGTTTAATTTCTCTAGCACCTAGGTAAAGACCGATGCAAAATGACACATGTATCTGTCACTTATGACAATGGGAGACAGAGCCAGGAGCACTGGAAGCTCAATAGTCAGCTATGCTGACTTTTCTTTGCAGTCTGGATATTGGTTTGCAGTGAAAAGAGATACTGCCTCAAAGAAGATGAAGGACAGACAACTTACTGTTGTTCTCTGACTTCCACAAGCCCACCAGGGCACATGCGCCCTCCCATCACCCCCCCCACACACACACACAAATAAAAATTCAAACAGCTGGGCATGGAGAGAGAGGCTGAGGTAGGATGGATCAATGTGATTTTGAGGCCAGTCTAGGACTGATCAGCTTTAGCCAATTAAAAACAACCTTCAGAACACTACTAGCCAACTGGAACACACCAATAGTCTACATCTAAGTCTGTCTCCTAACTATTATCTTGTGGGGACTTCCTAACACCAAAATCCTTTACTTCTGCATTGCCATAGCCTCTTGTCTTCCTGCTTCCTTCCCAGATGAATAAAACCTCCCTCATGCCAGACCAATTTCTATTTTCCCTTTTTTACATCCATAAAGAATTCCTAGAGCATGCTAATAACTATGTAATTCTATATTTCTCCATAGTACAGGAACCTCAAGTCTCACAGACCCAGCGACTAGGTCCAGAGACAGTGACCAGCCTTTAACATGACTTTCCCCAGAACCAAAGGTAACTAACAAAATAGACTGATGGGAAAAAAAAAAACAACAACAAAGGCAGTCTAACAGATCTTGTTAATCTTGTTTTCTCCAAAACTGAACAGATTTTAACTCTTAATACAATTGTGTCAGGTGTGTTCAATTATGTGATTTATTCCATTCTATATGAAAAGAGTACAATACATAGTCAGCTGAAGAAGTAGACAGACTCCACCTTGGTGTTAGAAGCTATTTTGTAACAAAGTTCTTATTGGTCTGACCATTCCTTGAATTTTCCTGGGATCTCTGACTGTGCTCTACCCCTTCCAAGAATCTCCACACCCCTGACTGTGCTATCATTCTTCCCTGAGTCTAAGTTATTCCCCTCCTTGATCGTAAGAACCATGCCATCCAAGGAAATGTGCCAATTTTTAATTAACCATGCATTCTGCTTGCTAAATCTCTTGTTGGAATTCCCCCAAGTGTTTGAAGATAAAAACCTCACTTTTCCTTTTACTGGCTGTTGTTCTTTTGAGCCCTGCATTTGGGTGAGGCAGCTGCTGGCCAGCTCCTGTGTACAAATATAGCTTGCTTCAATTTGGCCTAAATTTGAATCTGTGGTCTTTTCTTTGTGCTTGTGGTTGAACTGTCCCCTAGAATTCCAAAAATAATTGAGTAATGGGCCACAGGACCTTCTTAAGGTTCCTAAAAGTCTGGGAAGTCACCAGAAATGTCATAGAGACCCAGTGATTTGACTCTAACCAGTGAGTATACAGTCAGTAAAAGGAGGGTCAGGACAGAGGGGAAGAGAATCCAGATGGTTAGCAACCCTAACACAATTCCACAGATAAAACACGTGATACAGAAAGACTAAGGGAGCTGGGTGTGGTGGTGCATATCTTTAATCCCAGTACTTGGGAGGCAAAGGTAGGAGGATCACTATGAGTTTGAGGTCAGCCTGGGTCTACAGAGTGGGTTCCAGGTAAGCCTGAGCTGGAATGAGACCTTACTGTTGAAGATTGGGAGGTTGATTTTCTAGGCAGAGTTGGGGCCCCTGTGACCTCACAGGCACATCTTTGTCATACCTATCTCAGCACCTCCTTAGCCAGACCTTTGCCTCACCTAGATGAAGATGGGTCTCTCCTAGGTCTAGACCAATAAAATGATACCTTGATGAGGACCTTCCTCCATCACAATTTTATACTCCAATGACAAGGCTAGAGCTGAGTGTGTTTTCCTTCTCAGATCTGGCCACACTCAGATCATGTTCTGTGAGGAAGTGGTAAATGTATTCTTTTCTCTCCCTCTGGCAAGAAAAGGGAAATACTTCACCATGGATTCTATTTCCTAATTTTCTCTGAAAATATGTACCTCTTATTTTTTCCCCTTGATGATGATGATGACCTCTTATTTTTTTCCCTTGATGATGATTATGAGTTAATTAGGCCATGTGGTGGGTCATCTTCTTCTTTATTCCACTCCTCCCCCTTATCCTGATAATGGTGTTTAAATAACACCATTGTTTAAAATCACTCTCCAACTGAGTTGTCAATTCTTTGACTTACCTGAGATAAGAACTCAGGGTTCAGGGATTGTGACTCAACTCCCCAGCCCTGCATCAGTTTGGAGGTCCCACCAAGTTTGGAGATTTTTTTTTTTAATAACAAAATATCCACATGCTTATTTCATCTTTTAAACTCTCACCACCCTGCCACTTACCACTGGCACAAGGTACAGATCTAAACACTTTTGAAAAGGACAGAAATTTGGGCATGTTTTTGTTTCCATTGGTGACAGCGACTCTCTTGTTTCCTCTGGCCTAGAGAGCTGAAGGGGACATGCCTGCTGGGTGGGACAACTTGGAGCCTGTGAGCCCTCAGAGCTCCTGAAGGAGAGCAGCTTATGGTGTGTCCCAGGGGCTCCAGGGCATGAGAGCAGCTTGTGGCATGGGTGCAGGGGATTCTGGGACATACAAGGGCATATGCCAGGGCCAGCCTTCCCCCTACGGTGATCTCAGATGGCCCCTGGATATTCTTCTTCTTCTTCTTCTTCTTCTTCTTCTTCTTCTTCTTCTTCTTCTTCTTCTTCTTCTTCTTCTTCTTCTTCTTCTTCTCTCTCTCTCTCTCTCTCTCTCTCTCTCTCTCTCTCTCATAATCGATTCAAGTGGATTTATACAGGAACATTCAGCTCCAATAATCATGGAGAAAAGATACATTGAAGAGGGTGAAGCCGCCAAGTGAGCTTACAGCTTCCGAGGCTTTCCTCACCCAAAAGAAAAAATGTTATAGACGGTAGTAAAAGGATAATAAATGAACATGTTTTTCTTCCTCTTTCCTCTCCTCATGGTGTCTCCCTTTTACTTACCATGCCCCAGTAATGTTTTAATCTGTGTTAATGTTAACTAAATAAAGTTTGAGAGGGGCTATCCTGATACACAATTCTAGACCTTTCTGCTAGACTTCCAATACTAAGACAGTTAATTCATTTGAGGTGGATTGTTATTTAGAAAATGAATTCCAATGGTGGATATATGTTTTGAGTGGCAATTAAGGTTTGGGAGGTTGATATATGTGGAAGAAAGTTTGAGGATGTAGATAAGATTATAAGGTAAACTTACAAAGGCCAGAGTGGCCCTAAGATTTGTAGACTAAATACAGATCTTATCAACTTAATGTGAAAACAGGTCTGAACATGTTTGCTACCTTGGCATATCAGTCATATATTAGATGCCAATCCTTCCATAAAAGCAAGAAATTCATTCTGGGCCCAATTCATGGACTAAGAAGTTAACCATTCTCCTGTCTCTCCTACTCAATTGCCTCCATTCTTGTTCTTGATTACATTTGATAGATGGTCTTGTGGTGCTTAAAGTACAACTTGCCTCTGGAGTCAGGGAGGAGCTAGCTCCCCTGAACCTAGAGCCAAACAGACTTTAAATCAGTACATATTTCCCAATGGCTCTCAGGAAACCAGACTTCCCCTCTGGTAAATGATGAGGAAAACGAAAAGCACACCAGAAGGGAATAACTAATCTATGCCTTATTTCTTGCCTACTAATGTCCATGGTCAAATGGGTAAACTGATTCAAAAAGAAAAACATAATATTGTCTATTGCCATACCACCCTGGACATGCCTGGTCTCATCTGATCTTGGAAGCTAAGCAGGGTCAGGCCTGGTTAGTACTTGGATGGGAGAGAAACAAAATGTTTTTCCATCTATGGCTCAATTCTTTGACGTACTTGAGATAAGAACTTAGGGCTCATGGGTTGTAACTCAACTCACCTGCTCTAGATCACAACCTCAAAAAAAAAAAAAAAAAAGACCAAGGGAGCTGTGGGGTTCCTCTCAGGTCCCTGATAGTAGCTCTATGGAACCACAACCGATATTAAAGTTATTTTTAACCACTTATGTGGCCTAAAATATACAATAGGAAAGTCTAGTTAAAGGATAACCTAATTGGTAATAATACAAACATTCCCTTAACCCTGAGCATGGGCTACTGGCATCCCAGGCAGGAAAATCACAGGCACCTGAGCCTTTCTAAGATAAGCTCTGTTTGTAAAGCCACCAGTGATTACAACCTTCTTTAGGCTTTGGTTTCCTCATTGTTTTTCTTTTGAAACTGTTGATATTCAATGCCAACAGCCTCACACTTTCTCTTTGCTGACCTGCTCTATCTTTGGATTCCTTCTGAAAATGTTCTTTTATATTTTGCCACATTCTACAGATATTACCATTAGTATTTTTTTTTCACAGTCCTAGATATCCCACACCCAAGAGGAAGCTACACCAGGATGGCTCTCCTGGGACAAACATGGCCATGGCTTTCCTGGCTATCATCTTTTCTGGGGACATTATGTGACATCAGCATGCTTCTCTTTCTTAGAACTTGTGCTTTTAATCTTGTGATTAAAAATTTGTGTCTTCTAGGATATATGATAATTTATGACTAAATTCCTATGGTGCAGGGATTCCAGCCAACTTCTACCACAGAAAACCCAAAGCCTCCTGTCCAAACAGTAGAGCAAGAGAGAGTCTAATCTTCCCTATTAGGACTATGCCCATAACCACCATGGAGAGACTATAAAAGATTTATCATCATTCTTTTGCTCCACAAAATGATTTCTGGACCACAGCTGTCAGCAGGGAGTTGTGGCAGGAGAATCAGGGCTTGGAGAAGGTAACATCAAGAGGAACAAATATTTGAAAAATTGTCCACTACATACAAACCCAAGAGAGGCAGGTGCTATGTAAATGACATGTAAATGACAATGAAGCTCTTATTTGGAGGCTTTTTGGGTGTATTCATTTCCAGCTCATGAGCTCACTCCCTTTGTCCTGACAAACACTCTCTATTTCTATTAACTTATTATGTGTTTTGGGTACAATTCCTCATCCCGTGACAAGAACCAGGAAACTAACAGACACTGGCTTCCAATTTGGCTGCTTCTCTGGTTTCACTGTGACTGAAGAAAAGAAGACGTTAGATTTATATTACACAAAGCATAGTTTATTAAGACTCATCAACCGCCCATTTTAATTACAAGTTCAAGGTTTCTGAAACTCAAGGCATGAGAAAAGGCTCACATGCTCAGCTAGGTGAAGGTGGTTTGCGGCCAACCATAATGGACCTGGCCTTTCTGAAAATCATGTCCAAAGGTCAGGATTAACAGCCATGATCTCGTGGTTTTCTTAATGACTGTTTCCTATAGGACTTGGCACACATACCAGCCAGTTGGTGGGCAAAATGTCAGTTACTACAAAGATGGTTTTTGGCTTTGTCTAGCTGGTTTCCTGCTCTTCTTATAATGGTTTATTATTTATTTTTATGGTGTCATGAAAGGGAATAGCGTAATTGTGAAGGACATTCCTTATGTAATTAAGCAAACATCATGAACATTTTCTGGCATATTTTCAAGCCCTCCGAAGTGCAGTAAGGCTGCGGTCGGTGACTGCAGCAACACCCTTTTCTTTGCTCTCTCTTGTGCTCTTCTGACATATGTGATTTCTGTGGAACCCCCAGCAGGTTTCTTGTTTAAGGCCCTATGACTGATGGACAAAGTTGAGCACTATCCCCCTCTGGTGCAGTTACAAATAAAATGAATCTGATGTGCCTTGCCTGCAGTGAAGATTATGCTGTATTTCTAATTGTACACCATCCTTTCTGCTTACTCCACATTCCAGTTCCCACTTTGAAATTCTGAGGCTCAAGTCCCCAGCCTATCCTTTTGAAGAATGTTGCATAGTTGTATTTTTTCCCATTTGTCATTCAACCCCAACCTACCTGTCCCATAGTTTATTACCTAAAAGTGCTACTCTCTGGCAGAAATAAAACAATCAGGGACATCAGGGTAGTTTATTTAAGTCATAAATAAGTAATAAGAAAGAAGTATTTAGAGAAGTTAAAGATTCTTTTGGTGGGCTTGAGAGATGGCTCAGCGGTTAAGGCACTTGCCTCCAGTGCCTGTGGCCCCTGGTTCAATTCCCCAGGACCCACATAAGCCAGACCCACAAGGTGGTGGCCCTGGTGCTCTCTCTCTCTCCCTCTCTCTCTCTCTCTATCTCTCTCTCTCTCCCCTATCTATAAAAAAGATTCTTTTGGTTAAAATATATATACTAAAAAAGAAAGATTCCCTTGGTTAAAGGTGCACGGACATCTGTTGAACCACCTTATTTCTGGGAAAAAAAACCAACTAGAAGCAGCTTATTGAAGAAAAGGTTTATTTAGCCTACAGTTTTGGGGGGGAAGTTTCATCATGGAGAGGAAAAGATAGCAGAGCAGACAGCTGGAATGTCACATTTTGTTACAGCAGGGAGGAAGTAATATGAATGGTGGACTGGAAGATGAGTTATATTACTACAAAGCCTGCTCCTCCCCCCAGTGATACACATCCTACAGAAATAATTCACCTTCCAAAGGCCCCATCACTGGAGATTAATATGAGGTTTAATCACAAACATGAGTCTATGAGGGACCCTTCACATTCAAAACACAACATTTTGCTTCTGAGTCCTATAGACTCATGATCATCTCATGATGCAAAATGCTTTCAGTACATCTTTAAAACTCCCCATAATCTCCTCAACATTGTTGAAAAGTTCAAAGTCTCATCTGGGACTTAAGTGTTGCAGTCAGTTTTCTAGTTGCTGTGCAGAAAGAACCCAAGCAAAAGCAGCTTGTGGAGGAACGAGGGGAGTCTCCATCATGGCAGGGGAAACGATGGCATGAGCAGAGGGGTGGACATCACCTCAGCCACAGCACTGCAAAAAAAAATGGCAGGAAGTTGTGCCAAACTGGCAAAGGGAAGCTGGTTTATAACCCCCATAAGCTTGCCCCTAACAACACAGCTACAGTCAGGTTCCAATTCCAGAACTGCCATCAGCTGGGGATCTATCATTCAGAACACATTTATTTGTTTGTGAGGTCACCTGGATCAAACCATGACATTAAGACTATTTCTTAACTGTGAGTCCTATAAAATCAAAACCCAATTTACATACTTTCAACACATAGTAGTGCAGAATAAGCATTCCCATTTAGAAAAGGAGAAATGCGTCCATAGCAAGGATAGACTGGACCAATACAAGATCAAAGACCAGCAGAGCAGACATCAAATCCTTCAGCTCTGTGTCTGAAACTTGCAACTCAGCTCCAAAAGAAAAACTCCTCCCCAGCAATGTTGCTTGCATCCCAGACAAGGTCCACCCGAGACAGCAGCTTTCCTTGGCAACTGTCTCATGGTTCTGACATCTCCAAAATCCCAGGTTCTCCACTGCAACCCACAGTGCATCTTCACAGCTCCATAGGATGAACTCACCCTCTTTGCAAGCACTCCACCCTGTTTTCCCATCACCTAGTGGCCATCTATAGTATTGTGCACATTGTATGCCCCTCAAGTTCCTACATTTGTCATACTTCCTAAACAATTACCAAGTGGTGCCACTGCCCCAACACTTGTTAATTGTGTGTGTGTGTGTGTGTGTGTGTGTGTGTGTGTGTGTGTAAATCATGTCAGATCATGAGGAACCGAAAACTCCTTCAGCATTTTTTCTTCAGGAACCATCTTTCAAAAGAAACCATGATCTAATGCAGAGTAGCTTGCCCACCCTCAATGGTGATGATCTCTTCAACAATTACAGCTGAACCAGCTGTGGCCTCTGGGTCTTGAAACCTGTTCACATTTCCGTCTGTGACAAACTTTACAGCTTTCATATCCTTCTACTCTGTGCTGTCCTCCATGAAACACACCCACACATTACTTTCAAACTCAACATTGTTCAAGTTCTCAGGATATAGGCAGAAAGCAGCCAGAACATCACATAAACTGCCCAGTTCCCAACAAACCTATTCATTTCCCCTTTACAATCTATTAACCTGAACCTTCACAGTCCACACTTCTCATTGCATTTAAGTCTTTCACACCCTCACCAGAATGGTCCTTCAGGCTCTGCTTAGATCTCTGCAAAGCTTCTTTAGCCCTAAGTTCCAAATCCTCCCATATTTCTTATGCAAACCAGTTCCAAAAGATTAAAAAAAAACACAAATGGGTAAATTTATCCTAGCAATTACCCCATTTCTTGGTACAAATTTTCTGTGGTAGTTACCTTTTCATTCCTGGGACAAAACATCTGACCAAAAGCAGCTTATGGAAGGAAATAATCTATACTCACCCTGTACTGTCTGGGCTCAGGTCCCTGATTTCTCTCTGTATCTCCCACCATCATGTCTGGACATGCCCTTGGCATCCTTCCTCCACACAATGGAAAAAGCCTTCTAAAGACTTCTTTAATCCACAAAATTCACACAGAATTCTGAAAGCTCTGAGAGATGTTTTAAACTATTATCTGAAGGAATTGCAATTACTAACTTCTGATGCCAGAGAACATCAAGGCTACACAGCATGATTTACAATTCTCTTGAAATCAGGCCCTGGCTGCTCACTCTACAATCCCTGCCTGACCCTGTACTCATTCTTTCCCATCTCCCACTTCTCATTCTGATGTTTCCATACTATACTTTTTATATTGTGCAACACCTCACAAATGCCTTTCACTTTGCTGGCAAATTGTTCCAAGGAATTGTCTTTGTAGAAAACTCTTATTTTCCTTACTTTTGTTCCCCTAGTTTTTTTTTGAAACAAGGTATTTCTCTAGCCCAGACTGACCTCAAACTCAAGGTGATCCTCTTCCCTGGTTCTGGGATCAAAGGTATGCACAGCTTTCTTACTGTGTCTCTCTTTCTGTCTGTCTGTCTCTCTCTCCTCTATACTTTCCTCTATTTTTTCATTTTTGATTTATTTTTCATTAGTACATGCATGGGATGTGTGTATGCGTGCTCATATTCATGTGAGTGCATGTATGTGTGGGTGCATGAATATGCACTTTATTTGGGTTCTTGAGATCTAAACTCAGTTTCGCATGCTTGTTCAGCAAATACTTTACTGTCTGAGCCATCCTTTCAGTCCCAACCCTTATTTTCTTTATATACCTTACTAAAAATTTTATTTGTTATTTTGGTTTTCAAGGTAGTATCTCCATTTAGCCCAGGCTGACCTGAAATTCACTATGTAGTTTCTAGGCAGCCTTGAACTCATGGCAATTCTCATATCTTTGCCTCCCAAGTGCTGGAAATAAAGGTGTGTGCCACCATGCTTGGCATATTTTTTTTCAATGTCAGTTTAAAAATATTTCCTGCTGTAATTTCACTGGGCACCTCATTCTTCACCGACTGAACCTCCTCATATGTTGCATGCTTATGTTTTGGAGAATCCTGCAGAATTTGGTAGTTAAATGCTGACAGTTCATCAACTTAGTCTCTGGTTTTCTGAAGGGATTATAAATTTAGAACTAAGGTTCTTCGTTACCTCTACTTATATTGTAGCTTCCATCAAAAATAATTTTATTTATTCCTGATACAGGATAACAAAGGAATTAATAATATAATATAATCAGATCAAATAAAGACCTTAAGAACAAAATACTGAGTTTTTATAACTTGTGCAATGTTTCATTTTTAGTAGAAAGGGCATTTCTGGTTTTAGTCTCTTAATGTCTTGGCATAGACTTAACAGTGGGCAATAATCTTCTCTATTTGTGGTGAGATTGAAATAATCAAAAGAACATTGATAAGCAATAGAGGTTTCAGAGTATGAAATTAAAAATGAGGGCCAGGAGAGAATGTGAAAAGCTAAACATTTTGATATATTGTATACTAGAAGATATAGGAAGAAATCATTACTAAGTTACTTTCTCAAACTCTTACTAGACTCATTTTGCAATGTAGACTTCCCTATGACCACAATTTGAATTACTACTAATGAGTACACAGTAAGCATCCATAGGATGTATGTCACAAACTTTATAACATTGAAAGTGTTAGGCATTTTACATAACCCCCAAATGTGGGGAGCCGTTCGTGCCATAAAATGTGTCAACATTTGTTTTGAAGGTCTCTGTTCCTCCTCCTACTAACGCTAGTCCCTATCTTCTCTGCCAAGCTTTATCTCTCATGCCTGCAGACTTTCCTCCTAGAGATCACATGACTCTTCCTGTGACCAAGTTACCTACCAACCAGGTTGCTAATTCCTAGTAACCACCCATGCTCCCCTGTATTTAAAGTGCTGCCTGCTTGGAATAAAATGATTTTGATCGGAATCTCGACTTGCTCCACTCTTTCGCGTACTCTCTCACGTTTCTTGTCCCACCCATTCTCACCCCTTCTCCTAGGGCCCTCGCTGTGACCGACCCGTGGGCAATTTATAATTTTGTTCCCATATTAAAATATTTTTATTAGCATGTAATTAATGACTTTATATAAGCATTTTAGATTAAAAATACACTTAATAATGAACACATGAAGAAATAAATGCCTCACATATTTGTGAATAGTGATATCCACTGCATTTTAGTATACAGATACACACACACACACACACACACACACACACACACACACGATGATTTTTTTTTTTTTAAGGGGAGAGCGCGAACGCAGTCCCCACTACCACAAATTGTGCAGTCGAGTTTCCCGCATTTGGGGAAATCGCAGGGGTCAGCATGTCCGGGGTGCAATGTATCAGCCTCGCCCTGAGAGAACCACCTTCGTGATCATGGTGTCTCCCCTGCCAGGTAAGTATATATATATATACACACGATTGTATATATATATATACACGATGATTTTTGTCTTCAAGTTCCAGTTACCAAACCAAGCTACAATCTTTTCTATAAGAATTTACTTTAAAAGTATTTGAGTTTGTTTGTAAACAAGGAATAAACCCTTAGAAGTTTAATAGTTATTAAAGTTTATTAGTTACTGGGTGTGATGGTTAGGTTTTGTTGTCAACTTGTATCTTTTTAATTATCTTGGGTGGGTCTCTGAGGATGTTTACAGGAAGGCAGCCTCTCAGCAGGGGGCAGGATGTAAAGAAGCTCAAAGAAGCTAGAAGTAAACATCCTTTCCTGTGTGGGCAGTGAAGGAAGGAATTTCCAGAGACTCAGGAAGCCATTAAGTCTGGGGAAAGGTTGTAAGACCCCACCTTAAGGCTATATAAAGGGGAAGAAATTCTCTCCTAGCTCTCTTGCCTGTTTGCTATTGTGTGTGTGGTGGAGATGATGGTTTTTTCTCTCTGCTCGGATCTGTAAAAGAGGGCCAGCCTCTTTCCCTGTTCCGGAGCTTCCCCTCAATCTGTAGTTTCAATAAATACTTTCCTCCCCCAAATTGTGCCTGGTTTGAAGATTCATCCCAGCAGTGTGTGGCTGACTATGACACTAGGACTAAAGGAAGAAAGGCAGCTAAATACATTTCCATAATCCAAGTAAACTCTTGATTGTTAAATGGTGAATTTGACCCTTGTCCTTTCATTGACCAGCACTAAAAGGAGAGCACATAGAGCACTACAGCTCTCATTGCCAAGTCCGTGGAGCAGAGGCTAGGGAGACATTTCAATAAGTAAAATGATTGCTATGCAAGCAGGAGACAGGACCTGAGCTCAGATCCTCAGCACTGTGGTAAATGCCAGGCATGGTGGGTATGTGCTTGGGGACATGGAGGCAGGAGATCCTTGGTACTTGCTGGATATCTTACAGAGATGAATGGATGTGTTCCAGGTTCAGTGAGAGACCCTGTCTCAAAGAATAAGGTGGAGAGCAAATGAGGACGACAGTAAGATAGTGTTGACTTCTAGCTTTCACCTGGACATGTACCCCTCCACCACATACCCCCCCCATACACACTAAGCTAACAAAACCAAAGCAGGGATCATACATGCCAATTCCTGAAGAATATTTCTCTTTGGGGGTCTATAAAATTTTTCCTAACATGAAAATTTCTGAAGATGAAGTCCATTAGACGCTAAACTTGTTTGGATGAAACACTGTAAGCAAACCACGGGTGATTCCACCATAGCCTAAAATAGCCATTAATGATTGCTATTGTTAACATTTATGGGCTTATACAAGTGGATGTAATCTTGACTGATATCTGGACTTGAAAAACAGTATTGGAGGGCTCCAGGTCCTTATATCCTGAACAAAGAATTACGCAGTGATACACAGTTGTGGCAGATGCAGAGAGAGCTTATTTACAGGAGAGTATACTTCCAATGGAGCGGGAGTGTGTGTCAAGTTGGCTGGGAACAAAAAAAAATTAAAAGCTCAAATGTCAGTGGTAAAAAAAATGTTTGAGTCTTTTACGTCACATGAGTTTTCTGTCTCATTTGCATAGTGGGCTTTTCTATGCATGTTCTATCTGTTGCATATAGTTCTGCATCACCTTCACCTGTAGCATGCTTCATGAGCCTGCTGAACCTCCACCCAGGGATGTGCATTTTGGTATTATACTAAGCCATAGGTCACTTCAGACATTCTGGAAGCCTCTGATGGCACCTGCAGCCATTTTCAGTTGGTTGGGAAGAGGTCTAGACTTATTCTTTGCCAACTTGTTTATCTCATATTCTACTTTTATAAGGTTTTCTGCAAGGTCTCTGAACCCTGCCGCCCACTCTATGTTCTGGGCTCCTGTGAGTGTAACATATCTCATGAAGTTTAGTGCTGTGTAAGGAACACTCCACAGAACCTTTATTCATCAACCTGGAATTTTTATCACACTCTGAGGTTTAAAAAACACACAGTGTTTCTAAGTTTATCATCCAAAACCTTTATCTTCAGCTACCTGTCCTTTTTAGCTCTTAGAAATAATTAGTCATGGATAATACTTTAAAATATACTGAAATTTTCAGGTCACTCAGTTTCTTCTTTAAAATGAGAATAATGATACCGTCCATTAGTCCTCTTTTGAGATTCAACACTATATTTTTACTGGCAGTGAAACAGTCTAAGTGGGGTCAAGGGAGGAGATGGAAGAGAGGAGGGAGTAGCTGAAGGGTTAATTAAAATTAAAGATGTTATGAATAAGCCATATGGAAATCTAATTCTTTGCTAGGTAATATCTATGTTTACAAAGAGAGAGTTTAGACAGGAGTATCCTGTGGAGGAGATAATGTGTCCAGAAGCCATGGATTTTTACTAGAAAATTTCACTGCCAGTTCTTGGTCAGGGTGGCCCCTCATGCTCCCAAAACACTACAGGCTATTGCCAAAGCCCTTGATTGCCTATGAGAACCAGATAGACTCAAGTGGGCCGAGATTTGTGGGACTGAGCCTTTATGATCCTTGAAATGTGGGGCTTGATGCTATTTTCAAGTCATTAATAAAAGAATCTAATTATGTCGTTGGATATCCAGTTGGCACCTGGAGAGTTGAAGAAT
>PVHP010029155.1:0-22592 GCA_004024765.1 Zapus hudsonius
TGGCACCCCTCAGTAACAACACACTTGGGCCAGGAGAACCAGGCTGAGTACTAGGCCATCCATGGTCCCCTGCCACAAGGACTGATCCAGATGACCCACGGAGGAGGATATCCAGATGGTTGGGGATGGGGAAGAAGGGCATTGGGGAATTGGGGAGAACAACTCATTGTTTGCCCACTAAATAATGTAATTCATTATGGACAATATATATATAAATTCACTATAAGAGAACACCTAGCTGTGACTGAAATGTCCATAGCTTCTGGTCATTCAGCATAGCTGTCAACCATAAACCTGTTCTTTGAGTATCAAAGAGATGACCAAAGATACAAACTTATACTATATCACCATAGCAATCTTAGTCCCACCCACCATTTCTGATGCACCAGCTTGCACTCCAGTGCTCACAAGCCAGCAGTTACTGCAAGAAGTTGCAGTGGCAGAACTTCTCAACTGCTTGATGCCCCAATTTCTGCAATCATTTGTTTGCATTAAATTGTAGAGCAAGGAGGCTCCATGGCAGAATCAAACCTCTTTCTCTAGTTTAGTATAAACTAATGAAAGTAGGCATTGTGTGATACTGGGAAACAGCTGTGAATGAGAAGCACTGGGTTTTCGTTTCTGTATAACTTGAGTGAGATTTACGGTGAGTGGGCAGGACTTGCATCAAGAGTTACCTTGTAGTGCAAATAAGAATGAATTTTGAAAGCATCCAAAAGTAGCTACTATACTTGTCACATAAAAAATTGGCAACACCCATGTGAGAGAGAAAATGATAGGTGACCAAAGGCCAACACTACAAGACAACACTGAAAAGCTTAAGTTGTCACAATATTTACTTTGAAACATACGTATATATCACGGTTTGGAAACTCATTACATTTCGTATTTGTGTTTTAAAAAAAAGCCCTAATATATCCATTGGTGAAATTGATGATTAGAATAGGAACTAAACTGTGAATCAAATTTTTTTTTATTTAGAATGTTTCTGTATGTTACAATTCCCATGCAGTGATTAAACACAAAACACAAAATAAAATACACTTGCAATAGCCATATTCTTGAGTAAGATTCCAAAATTTTTGCCAGATACTATTGACATTGATTTTGTCCATAATTGTTATTATTGGGTATTATGTAGGTTTTAGAAAGAAAAATGAACTTTTTTGATGACATTTATTCAATTAAAAAGAATTCTATGTCTGTTATCTGTTTCTTAGTTCTATATTCAATTTTTGGTTAATTACCACCAAAGTCCCTCATTAAATTCACTCTCCTCTTTGAAAACCCTGTTTGTCCCCAGAGAAATGCTAAATGCAAGTATTTTGTCAACAGCACAAATATATTTAGCACATAACTTATATATTACACAGCTAAATAAGATACCCTGCATGCTTTGATTTATATTATTTATAGGACAGTTAAAATCCAATATTTTTTATTTTGTTATCTAGTGTTTGTTCTGAAAAGCTCTATATAAAGCAAAACTAATAATGTGAATTACACTTTCCTTTTGGCTATTCAAAAATCTATTTCTGTGTAAAGAAGTATAAAGAAAAATGATGACAAATTCTAATTTTCCTTGCACATTATGACTTGATAAAGTCACAATATGTTTAATATCTTCCACAAAACATCTGAAGGAATCAATCAAATGAAAAAAAATTTACATGAAGAACTGCACATATTTAAAAGCATAATATTAAAAATATGCTCTTGAGCCAGGCATGAGTAGCAAATGCCTTTATTCTTAGCACGAGGAGAGGCAAAGGTAGGAGGATCACTGTTAGTTCGAGACCACCCTGAGTGAATTCCAGGTCAGCCTGGGCTACAAGATCCTTCCTACCTTTTGTAAACAAAACAAAACAAATATGCTATAAAATTAGTACTCATTGACAAGTCTCTCCACATTTAATGAATTTTTATCAAATTTATTTTGAGGCTTGTTTTTATGGTTTGATGTTGCCTAAGCGTAAAACTATACTTAAACATCTAGAACATCATAGCATGCAATATATTTGTATAATTCTGAAAGTTACTTAAAAATATACAAAAGCTTTGCCAATCATCAGTGTTGTCACAATGGGAAAGGAAACATCATGAAACTAATTTGGTTAATCTGATATGAATTCTTCACCTTTATTGGAAGAAAATGATAGCCTTTGGATTTGTAAAGTATTAAAACCAAATAATCCATGCAAAGAAATATCAGTGTTATTTGCTTAGTAGTTATAATCATAGTATCAGCGTGCATATTTATGAGCTGTTCACTGCAGTATCTCTGCAAGTGAGAAAAGCCCCTTACGCTTTTTTTATTTTATTTATTCATTTTCAAGCAGAGAAATATATATATATATATATATATATATATATATATATATATATATATATATATATATATATATATATATAGAGAGAGAGAGAGAGAGAGAGAGAGAGAGAGAGAGAGAGCTCACCAGGGCCACCTCCTTGTGGGTCTGGCTTATATGGGTACTGGGGAATTGAACCTGGAGCCTTAGGCACTGAAGGCAAGTGCCTTAACTGTTGAGCCATCTCTCCAGCCCCCCTTACACTTTTTGAATCTCTCTTTTTTATTTGTTTGGGGATAAGGGTTATAGAGATTTTTCAAAGTTTCTTTCTTCATGATGGCATAGTTTATTTTTTTACCATGGCCTTAGACCAAAAATAAATAAATAAATAAATAAATAAATAAATAAATAAATAAATAAATAAATAAACTCCTATTTGTCAAGTGGGTCCAAACAATTGAATATGTATTTGTATGCTAACAATTTATAGTAGGTATTTGAAAAATGAAAACAGTATGCAAGAACAACAATATTTTATATTTTTATATGACCATGATTACTTAATAATATAATACATGTACCTGTTAGACACTGCACAATTTTTCACACTTTGCACTCATATTACATACCACCACCTTCATTGCCTATTCCATGTTGATTTTCATGAATTTTCTTTATTACAACAACCATCAAATAATCTTTCCAATAACACGATGTCATCAAAAGAAATGCAGAGATACTGAGAGTTTATACTGACTATCACTGTTTCCTTTAACACTGAAGTCATCACATGGCTTACCAGTGGGTGTGCTATGGGACCCCAGGCCTCCAGGAAACTGAGAATTTTAGGAGCAATAATACATGCACCACTTGTTCCATATCATCATTGTACTGATCAAGTAAAATAATTGATATGAAGTTGGGGTAAGTATCATTCATTTGGAAAGAATGGGATGGGTGTTTACTCTCTCTAGGCCCAAGGTTAGTAGAAGCTTCTCCTTGGAATCCAGATTCTTGGGGCTCTTGCAATATTTCTGCCCCCTCTTCTGCAAAATTACCTGAGCTGTGGTGGGTGTGTTTTAAGTCTACTCTGGTGCTGAGCTCTTAGCAGCTTCTGGATTTCTGCCTCGGTATGGCTTGAGTATCCTCAATGTCTTTCTCCATCACTCTGGCACAGTTTTTCAAGTTCGCTGTGGAAAGAGCCCTCTTGCCCATCTCACGAATTCCTTTGTGGTCTCACCTGGGCCCTAACTGATGTGCAAGGGGTGGTTCATCTCCTGCCAGGAAGTCAGATATCTTTTTTTTGCTTTTTTGGTAGAATTTGGTTGTTCTCAATTCTTGCTTACTTTTGAAAAAAAAATACAACAGATTCTCCAAGGGAAAGCAAGATCTGCACAGGTTAGAGGGTATAGGCATTGCTAATTTAGAGAGATATTGATGGTTTAGCCTCTCTTTTGAGCCAAGACTAGTGGGAACTTCTCTTTGGAGTCCATAATCTTGGTCTCCATAGGATTCTGATTCAGTTCTCAGTTCCAGCTATGGGTTCCTTTCCACTGAGCCATTGGTTACCCACCTAGGCTGGGTGCTACTATTGCAACAGGTATGTACATCTTGTGAGGCTCTTTGTACAGCAGTGTTGCTTGCTTACAATTTTTTTGCCTATTTTACCCCAGCAGCTCCTGTAGCACTTTCCAGCATATGGCCTACCCATATGGGAACTGGCTTCCTTCCAGATTAGAGCTGGATCTCTCAATGTTCTGTGTCTGCAACATGTGGTGCCTCCAACAACAGGGTCTTTCCTTTTACCTCAGGTGGCTAATCAAAACAAAAAGCCTGTCTTGTGATGGACAAGTAGAACTTCGCAATCAACAGCTCAATCAATGTGGATTGTAACTGATTTCTGTTACTGAGAGTTGTAAACCAGAGTCAAATGTTTTGGGGTTAGGCTTCATACCAACCTCTCCATGCACCTGTTATACAGGAAGAAGGTTTTTGTGGTAGCAATTCATTTTGGATTAGGTCTTTTCTGTGATTTCAATGACACGAACAACTAGATATTGTATGTTCTGTTTTCTATAAACTCAATCACACTCAGAAAACTAATACAAATTTAAACATTGATTTGACTGACAAATGAATGAATAATGTTTGAACCTTTTAACAACTATTGGTAACCACTTATGCAGAGTTAAGAAGTTGCTAAGTAGCAAGTGCATAGATTACCCAACAGGTGGAAGGTACTACTTTAGATGCATTGACCATAGACTTAGACTTGATCCTTGTCTACATCAAATTTCATATAAAATGAATACTCAAAAAAGGAAGTATTTCATGAACAATCTCTGATTATCATCATTATATGCTCCACCAAACAACATATCAAGGGAATTGCTATTATTATTATTGTTGTTGTTGTTGTTATTATTATTATTATCAGAAAGAAAAGAATAAAGAAAAGGAAAAGAAATAAAAAAGAAAAGAAAGGAAAAGAAAAGAAAAGGAAAGAAGTGAGTACTGGCCTGTCAGGGCCTCCTGCCACTACAAACCAATTCCAGATGCATATACCACTTTTGCATGTGGATTAACATGGATATTGGGAAATCAAACCTGGGTTGTCAGGCTTGAAACTAATCCCATCTAACCACTGATATAATCTATTATATTTACCTTTTTTCAAGATGGTCCATACCATATCTATAATGGCTAGCCTAATTTATATTGCTACCAATGATGTATAAAGTTTCCTTTCTCCCCACATCATAGCAACATTGTTCATTATTTTTATGATATCCACTATGACTGGGGAAGATAAAATTTCAAAATAGTGATTTGTATTTCCTTGATGACTAAAGATCTTGAACATTTATTCATATATTTATTGTACATTTAACTTTCTTCCTTTGAAATTGTTTAATTTATTGCTCTGTTTATTTATGAATGAATCTTCAATGTTTAAAGTGTAATTTTTAGAGTTCCTAATAGATTCTAGGAATTAATCAGATTTAAATTTACTGAAAGATTTTCTTCCATTCTGTACGCTGTCTTTTGACTGTTGAATGCTTACTTTGCTGTGCAGAAGATTTTGCATTTCATAAATCCTATTTATTCATTTTGTGATTGTTTTCTGAACTGTTAAAGTCTTTTTAGAAATTTCATATCTGTAACTATATTCTTAAAATGTTTTTGCTATATTTTTCCCCAGTTTCAGAGTTTCAGATCTTACAATAGGTCTTTTATCAGTCTCGAGTTGAATTGCTGTATGAAACTTTTTCCCTGGGGAGAGATAAACACATACCTATTCAGTCTAGATAGGATACAGATAGCAGACCAAAGTACAATTACACAAAAATCAGTTTTGGTGATCCAATAAATTTGATGGGGTTACTAACATAGCAGGGTGCCGTTAAGGAATGTGGAGCCTCCAACATAGCTGTATGACCAAGAAGTCTCATTCCAGCATGGATGGGGACTTCTCCGTGGCTTCCTGGAGCTCTCTGTGTTGGGATTACCCATGTGGATGCTTTTCTCTCAGGTTTAGGTCGTGGGCTTACTTATAGAGCATGGAGGTCCCAGAAAAGCAGCACCAACAAAAGTTTTCATGCCATCGTGAATGGTGACCTAACCATGGCCATTTCGGAATTTATTGTCCCATGATCTTTTATCTTCTATAATCTATCTCCCACGGAGGCCATGAAACCTCATGCATCAGTGCATAGAGCTGGCACCCCAGCACCTCAGATCTCAGGTGAGGGTGTGGTGGCCCTCCTAATGCTCCTTCTTCTATGGGGGAGGGTCAACAGTCCCTATCATGAGAGTGTCTCCTGAGTTGTCTCAGTTACTTTTGATAAAGTTGTCAGTAGTTTGTTTGTTTGTTTGTTTGTTTATTAACCACTAAGCCATCTCTCCAGCCCTGGAAGTATTTTTTAGTGTTTTCAATGAGCAGGACTTTTCCAAACAACACGTACTTTGTATAATGTGAGGGTGGAGATCTATATTACTTCTTCCACATATGAATAGCCAGTTTTCCAAGGACCTTTAGTTACAAAAACTCTATTTTCCAACGTATGCTGTTGACACATTTGTTAAACATCAAGTAGCTATAACTGTGTGAATAAAATTTCTGTACCTCTGTTCTCTACCACTTGTCTGTGCACATATTTTTGAGCCAGTAGCACACTGTTTCATTGCTGTGGCCCAGGTTTAATTTTCTACCAGTTGTTGTGATGATTCTAGCATTTCTTTTTGTGGTTAGGATTGTGTTAGCAACTAGGAGATTGATAGAGATAATGGGTGTGGTCAGGAGAAATTCGAGAAGTATAAATTATTAGAATTTCTTATGCAGATCAGAAGAAGTTACTAAGAGATGAGGATTTAAGGATGGATGCTGACTTATTTTTAACAGAGCATCTGGGTCATTTATTGGAGTATTGATTTAGATGTGGAGTACAGGAGATTTGAGTACAAAAAAAATTTAATTTGGTATGTATGAATTTCAAGTGACTTCATACTATAAAAATAGATGGCAGAAAATTGGACGTAGGTGTTAGAAGATCATGAGAAAAAATATACTGAAAAGATAGATATGCATTTCATAAACTAATTGAAGCAAACACCTGTATGGAAGTGGCAAAAATCAGCATCATAGAATTAAATTTAGAGAAGTACTCTTTAAAATGGGGGGGGGCTGAGGAAAGGACTCTGTGAATAAGTGACTTGCCACACAAGCCTGAGTACCTGAATTCAATTCCCTAGCCCCATAAAAATTCTGGAAACTATTGCAGGTGTCAATAAGCCCAGGACACTTATGGAAAGATGGGAGGCAGAGATGGGATAAATTCCTTGGAAGGGTTGCCCTGCAAAGAACAATAAACAACAGCAGCAAGAATCTTCTGATCTTCGCAGGTATGCCATGGCAAACACACACACACACACACACACACACACACACACACACACACACACACACACATCACACACATATATACATAACATAAACCTTGGGGATTATGGATTCTTTTGATAAAATAATAGAACTCTTTACAAAAATATAGCTATACCAATAGACATATGTTAACTTTATAATACTAGTGTGTATTCCTGACCATGTTATACACTTTTTGGGTTTTTTTATTGTCCATAATGAGTTACATTATTTAGTGGGCAAACAATGAGTTGTTATCCCCAATTCCACGATTTCCCCCATCCCCCATCCCCAATCAGCTGGATATCCTCCTCCATGGGTCTCCTGGATCAGTCCTTGTGACAGGGGACCATGGATAGCCTAGAATTCAGCCAGGTTCTCCTGGCCCTAGTATGTTGTTACTGAGGGGTGCCATGCCTCTGGATAGTCTCCCCCACCACGGCTCTTACATTCTTTCCACCCCCTCTTCTGCTCAGTTCCCTGAGTTGTGGTGAATGAGTATTAGGGCTGCTTTAATGTTGTGAGCTTAGGGGTTTTTGTGTCGAGAATCCTTGGTTTCTGTCTCACTGGCATATCCTGTGCTGATTGAATGGCTGTGGCTGTGGGTCGCTTGTTCATCCCATCATTCTCTGTGGGGTTCCATTTGGATCCTCCACGATATGACTGTGGTGGCTCATCTCTTGCCAGAATCTCAGCTATCAGCCTACTGTCAGGTGGTAGGGTTAAATGGGCCTCAGCTCTCTCGCTGCATCCTGAGAAATACAAACATAATCTCTATCAGAGAGTGAGATCAGTCTAGGTTAACAAATATACACAATTCTGGATTACCTAGATTCTATTTTTAGTAGCCTCCCTGTCAATTGCTCCCATAGTGCATCTTGTCTTGGGAGCCCAAGACTACGGGATCCGGTGCCTACCACCTTGAATCCCAAGTTCCAGACAAGGGCTCCCCCTCACTAAGTGGAAAATTTGGCCAAATTTAAAAGCTGTTGATTGTCTCCCCAAGGCCCAGGCTTCTCCATTACACAAATGCTCCTTTCTTGGTTTGCTGTTCTCTCCCAGTAAGAGGTGTGGTCAGCCTACTCATGGCTGCAGATTCTGTTTCATGTCAGTGGTCTCTGTTTACTCCAGCTGTCATTGATCAGTTTCCCGTCAGCTTGTGCAGGGCCTTCCAGCACTACAATAACTGTCTTCTGGGAGCTGGATACGGTTCCAGAACTCAAAAGGTCACTCGATGGTGGTTTATGGCATTCTGTGGTTTCTTCAACAACAGGGTTTTGCCTTAGGCCTAGTGTGGTAGTTTGAATAATGTCCCCCAAAAGAATTAAGGATTTATTAAAATTATTAATTGTCTCCAGGCTTCTGGCTAGAGGAAGTACCACTTTGGCCTAGCCTCCTGGGGACTGACCCTTTCTAATTTGGATGTAAAATACTAAGGATAGATATGCAAAAGGAGAGCCTGAACCCTGACCTGGAGTTCTGCATTGTGTGAATCAGTGTGTACAGTGTGCTTGTTTGTGGTGCTGGTGCTGGGCTTCTGTCTGTCTCTGCTTAGATCTGTGAAAGGGGGCCAGCTTTCCCTTAACTTCTTCCCCTGGATCTGTTCAATAAAATGTTCCTCCCCAAATCGTGCGTGGTTTGGAGATTCATCCCAGCGGCGTGTGGCTGACTACGACAGATTTGGTACCAGGAGTGGGGTAATCTGCTGAGATGAATCTGACCATGTGGATTTTGATCTTCTAAAACTTGTGTGCTGAAGGAATGGACATGGATTTGGTACTTACAACTGAAGATGCCTTCCAGAGCGGTAAGCCAAGTTTTATGGACTATTCTGGTGAAAATTTGAAAATACTCAGTGCAGAGAGAATGGCATTTGGAGGCTTGGCTTGTAAATTTTCTAAGGGAAAGGAGAAACTGCAGAAAACTTTGATAAAAGTATATGCCTGGGCCAAGGGGTGGATGCATCCTACTGGCCATGCCCAGAGAGTTTGACCAAAGCTGAACTTAAGAAATGGACTGTATGCTTGGCTATCGATATGGGACTAAGATTTAAGATTTAAAGTTAAAAAAACCTCAAAGCAAGTTAATTTACTGGCCCAGAGACTGGCTTTTGTTTATGGTCAAACTGCTTTCCATTGATGGAGAGATGCCTGAGGTGTTTCCACCCAGGAAGGACAAAAAGATGGACTGTGCAAACTCTTTAAAAAGAAAATCATTAAATAAAAGAAATCTACTCTTCAAGGTCATGTTTCTTTTGTCCCTAAATTAACAACATGGCTGTGTCCTGCATACCTGATACTGCCTTTGGAAACATGAGGAATGCATGCGTGGAGTGGGTCATAAAGTGCACACGGTTCCAGGAGCCGCTGCTGAGATGCGGTATTTAAAACAGGGCATGGAGTCCCTGGTTGGCAAGTGAAGCCATTAGAAGGTGAACCGTGGGTTGCAGTGGAGACCCGAAGATGTGGACATACCAGGACTTTGCAAGGACTACCATGGAGTGCTGTTGGCTCGGGATGGAAGTTTCCCCAGGTACTCAACCAAGCTGGAGGGACAAAATTAAAAAATCCAGAGACTTATCAGTCACTGGCTGTGCTGTGTAACTTAAACTGCAGATGTGGATGTTTACTGATGGTTGTTGAGTTTGCCTTGGCCCAGTCTTTCCTTGTTATGCCTCATAGCAGTTCCAAATATTTGCTCTGTGCCATTATATGTTAAAAGTTTATAACTTGTTTTGATTTTACAAAATTTAAAGTTGATAAAACTATAAAATCTTTAAAGTTAAACTAAACATAATATAGATAATTATAATTCTTTTGGGGGCCAGGGGTGGATTGTGGTAGTTTGAATAATGTCCCCCAAAAGAATTAAGGATTTATTAAAATTATTAATTGTCTCCAGGCTTCTGGCTAGAGAAACTACCACTTTGGCCTAGCCTCCTGGGGACTGACCCTTTCTAATTTGGATGTAAAATACTAAGGATAGATATGCAAAAGGAGAGCCTGAACCCTGACCTGGAGTTCTGCATTGTGTGAATCAGTGTGTTACAGTGTGCTTGTTTGTGGTGCTGGTGCTGGGCTTCTGTCTGTCTCTGCTTAGATCTGTGAAAGGGGGCCAGCTTTCCCTTAACTTCTTCCCCTGGATCTGTTCAATAAAATTTTCCTCCCCAAATCGTGCGTGGTTTGGAGATTCATCCCAGCGGCGTGTGGCTGACTACGACACCTAGGGAGGGCACTCAAGAACTTTGAAAGAAATCTGTCTTGTTGTTGGAACCTCATGGGTGGGTCACTTTGGTCAACAGCTCAGTGAGGGAAGGAACCTGTGGTTGGAGCCAGGGGTTTTCAGACTGATCTAATTATTCACAGGCTTAGACTCTCTCCCCTAACACTCATGGACCCTCTTGTCAGTCAACTCCCACAATGTTCTCAATAGGTTACAGTATGCTAGTGAGGATTTTATGCTTTGGAACCTAATATGGTTTAAAACTCATGCTTAAGCCATTCCCCTCCCCTATCCCTTACCCCTCATTCATAACCTCTCACTTCTATCTACTAGTCTGCGTAGAGTTTACAGTTATCCTGGTTAAGGACTGCATATGAGGGAGAATATGTGGCGTTCAATTCTCTGTTCTTTTGAGTGTTCACTTAGTAAGATCTGCTTGAAGTCAGATCATTTTTTCCTAAATTTTGTTATGTCATTTTTCCTTTAAGCTGAGTAAAATTCCATCGTGTAAATATACCACAGTTTTGCTGTCCATTTCTCCATGGATGGGCATTTTGGTTGATTCCAGTTCTTGACTATTATGAATTGAGCTGCTATAAATATACTTGTACAAATGTTTCTGCGTTAAAATGTGCCATCTTGTGGATAGATGCCTAGCAGAGGGATAGCTGGGTCCATTGGTAGTTCTATATCCATTCTGTTCAGCAGTCTCCACCCTACTTTCCATAGCGGTTAAACTAGTTTGGAATCCCACCAGCAGTGAATGAGGGTTCCTTTTTCCCCACATCCTCACCAGCAAGAATTGTTGTTGGTTTTCTTTATGATTGCCATTCTGACTGGGGAAAGGTGGTATCTCATTGTGGTTTTAATTTGTATTTCCCTGAGGCTTAAGGATGCTGAGACCTTTCTCAAGTGAGAAAAGGCCATTTGTGTGTCCTCCTCTGTGAATTCTCTGTTGAGATCAGTGCCCCATTTTGTGAGGGGGCAATTTGGGTTTTTGCTATTAATTTTTTTGAGTTCTCTGTAGGTTCTGGAAATTAGGCCTCTGTCTGAGTTATAGCTGGAGAAAATCATCTCCCAATTTGAATGGGGTCTATTGACTCTGAGAACAATGATTTTTGTCTGTACAGAAGCTTTTGAGCCTGATCAGGTCCCATTGGTTAAGTGACTGTTGCACTTCCTGGGCTACTGGAGATTTCCTCAGGAACTTGTTCCCTATTCCTATGCCATGTAGGGTTCCTCCTATTTTTTCTTCCAGGGTGTTTAGGGTTGTATGGTTAATATTGAGGTCTCTGATCCATTTGGAGTTGATTTGTGTGCATGGTGAAAGGACTGGGTCTATTTTCATTTTTTACACGTTAATCCAATTTGTCCAGCACCATTTGTTGAATATGCTATCTTTAGCCCAGCTTACATTGTTGGCACCTTTGTCAAAGACTAAGAAGCTGAAATTACTTGCATTAAAGGCTGGGTCTTTAATTCTATTCCACTGATCAGACTGTCTGTTTTAAAGTCAGGTATGAAGATACCTCCTGCGTAATTTTTTTTTTACTCAGAATAGTTTTAGCTATTTGAGGTCTCGTACCCTTCCAAATAAATTTGGAGATTATTTTATCTATGTCTGTGAAGAAGGAGGTTGGAATTTTTATCAGCATTGCATTGATTCTATAGATTGCTTTTGGCAGTATTGCCATTTTTACTATATTGATTCTTCCTATTCATGAGCATGGAATATCTTTCCATATTGTGACATCAATCTCTATTTCTCTCTTGAGTGTTTCAATATATTCCTTATATAAGTCTTTCAGTAGCTTGGTTAGTGATATTCCCAGGTATTTGATTTTGTTTGATGATATAGAGAATGGGACAGTTTCTCTGATGTCTTTTTCTGATTGTTTGTCTTCTGTATATAGAAAGGCTACTGATTTTTGTGTATTAATTTTGTATCCTGCCACTCTGCTGAAGGCATTGATTACCTTTAGGAGTTTTCTGATACTATTCTTTGATCTTATATGTATAAGATCATGTCATCTGCAAAGAGGGATAGACTTCTTCTTTTCCGATTTATATCCCTTTTATGCTGTTTTCCTGTCTTATCGCTTGGGCTAGAACATCAAACACTATGTTAAAGAGCAGTGGTGACAGTGGACACCCCTGTCTTGTTCCTGAGTTAAGCGGGAACTCCTTGAGTCATTCTCCATTGAGGATGATTTGTGCTTTAGGAGATCTGTATATTGATTTTATCATGATGAGGTATAGGCCATATATGCCTATTCTTTCCAGGGTTTTGAACATGAAGTAGTGTTGAATTTTGTCAAAAGCCTTCTCAGCATAAATTGAGATGACCATGTGGATTTTGCGGGTGATTTTCTTTATGTGGTGAATTATATTTATCAACTTGCGTATGTTGAATCATCCCTGCATTCCTGGGATGAAGCCGACTTAGTCAGGGTGATTATAGACTTGATGTGGGTTTGTATTCGGTTTGCTAGGACTTTGTTTAGGATTTTTGCATCTAAGTTCATCAGGGATATGGGTCTGTAGTTTTATTTCTTTGTTACATCCTTGCCTGGTTTGGGAATTAGGGCGATGGTAGCTTCATTGAAGTAGCTTGGGAACCTACTCTCTTTTTCTATGTCCCTGACAAGCTTCAAAAAGAGAGGATTCATTTCTAAGATGAAGGTTTGGTAGAATTCAGCTGAGAAACCATCTGGACCTGGGCTTTCCGTTTAGGGAAGTTCTTGATTAGTGATTCAATCTCTGTGATTGTTATCGGATTGTTTAGGATCTTTATCTGCTCTACTCTGAGCTTTGGACGTTGGTGGGTGTCCAGGAATTTATCCATTTCTTCCAGGTTCTCTGATTTTGCAGAGTAGAGGTTTTGGAAGTATGACCTGATGATTCTTCCAATCTCTTCAGGAAGTGTGATCTAACCCTTGTCTTTTCTGATTTTGTTAATTTGGGCCTTCTCAGTTTTCTTTTGATTAAGTTGGCCAGGGGTTTGTCAATCTTATTAACTTTTTCAAAGAACCAACTCTTTGATTTGTCTATTTTTCAATTGTTTTCTTGGTTTTCAAGTCATTAATCTCCATTCTGATCTTAATTATTTCCTTGTGTCTCATGCTCCTAGGGTTGGATTTTTCCATCTGTTCTAATGATCTTAGGTGTGAGGATAGTTGGTTGATTTGAGACCTCTCTGTCTTTGTTATGAAGGCATTTAGTGCAATGATTTTCCCCTTAGAACTGCCTTCATTGTGTCCCACAAGTTCTGAAAAGTTGTGTCCTCATTATCATTTGTTTCTAGGAAGCTCTGGATATCCTGTCTGATTTCCTGTTTGACCCATTCATTGTTCAGGAGCGAGTTGTTCAGTTGCCAGTATCTGTTGAATTATTTGGTTCCTCTCCCATTGTTAATTTCTAGCTTTAATGCATTGTGGTCTATTATGATGCAAGGGATTACATTGATCTTTCTGAATTTACTGCGGGGTGATTTATGGCCCAGTATATGGTCAATTTTGGAAAAAGTTCCATGTGCTGCTGAGAAGAAAGTGTAATCTGTGTCCTTGGGGTGGAATGTTCTGTAGATGTCTGTTATCCCTAGTTTGTCAATTGTGCCATTTAGCAGCTTGATTTCCCTGCTTGTCTGTTGTTTGTACGATCTGTCTAGGGATGACAGTGGAGTGTTAAAGTCTCCTACTATGATGGTGTTGGCATCTATATCTGCTTTGCTTTTGAGTAATTTATGCCTAATGAACTGAGGGGCCCTTGCATTTGTTGCATACATGTTTAGTAAAGTGATGTCTTCTTGTTGTATTGTTCCCTTGATGAGTAGGAAGTGGCCATCCTGGTCTTTTTTTTATTGCTGTTGGTTTAAAGTCTATTTTGTCAGATATTAGAGTAGCCACACCTGCTTTTTTATTCTTCCCACATGCCTGGAAAATTGTTTTCCACCTTTTTACTCTCAGTAGGTTACTGTCTTTATTGATAAGGTGTGTTTCTTGAAGGCAACAGATGGAAGGGTCCATTTTCCTGATCCAACCTGCTATCCTGTGAATTTTTATAGGAGAGTTGAGTCCATTTACATTCAAAGTTATTACTGTGAGGTTTGCCATGTTGTAGAGAATATGGAGGTTGGTATCTGAGCTGTTGCTGCTATCTCTTTTGTGTTTCCTTGCTTGTTCTCTGTTCCTTTCCTGGGGTCGGTTGTTTGTTTCATCTGCATGGGATATCTCATGAAGTATCTTTTGAAGGTTTGGCTTTGTGCTCAAGTAATTGTACGCTGATTAGTTGCGTGGAATACTTTAATTCCTCCATCAATTATGATGGATAACTTTGCTGGGTAGAGTAGTCTAGGTTGGAATCCATTCTTCTTTAGGCCTAGAATCGCTCTGTTCCAAGCTCTCCCGGCTTTTAAAGTTTCTATGGAGAAGTCTGATGTGATTCTGATGGGATTTCCTTTTTATGTGAGTTTCCTTTCTCTCGTTGCTCTAAGGACTCTCTCTTTATCCTCAATGTTTGGCATTGTAACTAAGATATGTCTTGGGGTGTTCCTCCTTTGGTCCAATTTGTTGGGGTCCTCGATATCTCTCTTAGCTGTACAGGGCTATCTCTTGCCAAGTATGGGAAGTTTTCTTGAATGATTCTGTTAAAAATATTTTCTATGCCCCTAGTTTGGTTTTCTTCTCCTTCTGGGATACCCATGATCCTGAGATTAGGTCTTTTTATGGTATCCTACATTTCCCTTGAGTCTTGTTCACTTGCTCTTTTGAATTTTGTCAAGGTTCTGATTTCCCTTGAATTCTTCTCTGTTCTGTCTTCCATGTCTTAAGTTCTGTTTTCCCAGTGATTAATCCTGTTGGTAAGAGATTCTAGGGATGTTCTTATTATTTCAATATGGTTTTTGTTTTTTGCAACTTCTTTTTGGGTTGCTTCTATCATCTTGTTGAGATGTGATTTTATTTCCTTGTTTGATTTCGTTATTTCTTCCTGACTGTCATTCTTATATTTGCAGATGTCTTTGGTTAATTTGGAAAGCTGGTTTTTGATACCTTCAGTTTGCTGGCTTGCCTTTAGTTCTGATATGTTTCTTCATTTGGTTCTCCTCTAATATATTTAGCCTCTGCTCTCTCTGTTTAGTTGTGTTGTTGATGTCATTTGGCATGGTTTCCTAAGCTGGTGTAATATTCTTGTTTTGATGTCTGCCCATTTTGATTTCACTTGAGGTGGTTGGTGGGATGCCTTTGAGATATCTGAACACTGGAAAGGTGCAGCGGTGGGAAAGCAGCCGGTCTGTGCATAAAAGGTAGCCGTCCCAGAGCGGGAAAGCAGCCAGTTCCAGGTGCAGAAAAGCATCCAGGTCTGAGGTGGGATAGCAGCCGATCCTGGATGAGAAAGCAGCTGGGACCTGGGGTGAGAAAACAGCCTGATCTGGGGCAGGAGAGGATCCAGTTCCCCGGGCTTGAAAGCAGCTGGACCCAGGACAGCAAAGCAGCCCAACCCAGTCAGAAAAGGCATCCAGGTTCCTGGGCGGGAAAGCAGCTGGGTCAGGGAGGGTGGGAAGGTGGCCGGCTCAGGCCCTGAGGTGGCGGGAAGGCGGGTGGCTTGGGCCCCAGGGTGGAGGGAAGTCGGGCGGCTCAGACTGCTGGAGCAGGTCCTGCAGGCTGGGCTGTTGTACTCACTGCCTCCTTTGCACCCTTATGTTCAATGTGGGTTCCAATCAGTACAATCTGTTGCTGGAAAGTGTCTGAAGTTGAGTTCCTGGCTATTGCTTGCGTCCATTCCCTGGATCACAGCTGAAAACCCTAACCTCTGTTCCCCCGGGGACACCTTGTGGCTTCTAATTCGCCATCATGAACCGGAAGCCCATGTTATACATTTATAGGCTCTGGTTTCAGGTCTACTGATGTCAAGAGTAAAGTAAAGCAGAACTAGTACACAATGAACAAAATTTATTATATGTGAATTTTTATAAAATGTCAGGAACAGTTAGAACTATATAATATGTGCTGTATTGAGTATCATAATTAAGTAAAATGTTAGTCTGATTTCTGCCACACAAGCTTTAATTACTTGACTGTCACAATCAGAGCCCATGGCAGAAAAAGATCCATGATTGTCTCCGTTTGAATGGAAGGCCAAAAGCTATCCATTTCTGTTAACATTAATAAAAGTATTTAGTTCTATTTTAGTTTCTATGAGGCCTATTTGGTAATCTCTGGCTTTGATTCATTTTTCCTAGTATGTTGAGTGTTTTCTTTCATAAAATATTTCTTTCTCTCCAGCCAATATCCCAAACACAGGTAAGAAGTATTATTATGCATTTAAAAAGTCCACATGGCCTTTAAATTATTGGTACAAAACATCAAAGAAAGTAGAAATAAATCTCAGTCAGTACTCATTATCAAATATATTATGCCAACTCATAGGCAGTGAGCTTGACCTTTGCATTAGCATGAGAAATGAAAACTGTGGACATAAAAATTTCTCATTTGTCAGGCTTCTAGTTCGCCTATATTATTAATAAGCCTCAGGGGATATAACCTTCAAAGTTAAAGATGGTGGTTCATATGCAGCTCATTTTATATGAAAATAGTAATGTTACCAGAATGATTAATAATGACAAAATTTTGTGTAAAGCTAATGCCAAATGTTAGAGACCTGTACAAGTTTAAAGTGTACGAAAGATAATGGGGTGGAAATTTCATAAACGAAAAAACTAGTATTAATTTTATACTACTGATTATTCTCAGTTTATTAAGTACAATATAAAACCCATAGCAAGTTAACTCAGCATATTAGATCTTTAACAAGGTGACTTTAGTCAGGGAAATAATTCCAGGTAGTCATATTATAATTCATGCTTATAGACAATGTATTTAATGTTTACCATCTGACTTTCAGATATTCATAGAAGTTACCAGACAAATATGTTGAGTCAAATTTGTCATTGCTATCAAGAAAAACTTATATACCCTAAAGCAAATAGATTCCTATGTCTTTGATCTATAAGTAGTCAGAAAGTATGACATTTTAATGGTTTATTTAAATGCTACTGAAGGGGCAATATAATTATTCTTGGACTGACACCACATTAAAAAATGTATTTATTGCTAATAATTAGATACAATCTATGAGCAAGTCCTGTGATAGTACCCCCATTTCCCTGTCCCCAACCTGCTGAAGGCTGAAGGCCCTCCTCACTGGGATTGCTGGACCAGTCCATGGGATAGGGGGTTTTGAATTGTACAGGAAGTAGCCTGTTTTTTCCATGTGTTGTTGTGTCCATGGCTCTTATAGTCTTTCCACCCTCTCCTGTGCGCAGTTCCCTGAGTCATGGTGGGTGAGCTTTAAGTTTGCTTTACTGCTAAGTTCCTAAGAGTCTCTGGATTTCTGTTTTGGACTGTGTTGGGTATCTTTAGTGTCTGTCTCCATTACCCTTTCATAGATTATCTAATTTGCTGTGGAGGTAGCTCTCTTGCACATTTCACCTCTTCCTCAAAGATTTCATTTGTGCCTTATATGAAAAGTTAGGGGTGGTTCATCTCCTGCCTGAGTGTCAGCCATCATCCCAGGTCCTGTTGGCAGAATTGGGTTGTTCATGGTTCTAGCTGACTTCTGAAAAGTACAAACAATCTCCAATGGAGAATTAGATCAGTATAGGTTAAATGAGACAATCATTATTGATTTAGTGAGATTCTAAGGGGTACAGCCTCTCTGTAGATCTCTGGTTAGTGGGAGTTTCCCCTGGGAATCAGCATTCTTGGTCTCTATATTCCATGGATCCCAGTTCCAGTTAAGGGTTCCTTACCACTGAACAGATCTTTTAGCCAATCAGCAGGCTGTTGATTACCCATCTAGGTTTAGCACCACTATTGCACAGATGAGCACTTCTTGGCTTGCTGGTCTCTGCTATATAGCAGTGTCCTCTGCATTCTCATAACATTGGTAGGTTTTGTATATTAGTGACCTCTGCTTTCTCCAAATATCATTGGCCAATGTCCCCTGGTAGCTCATGTAACAACTTCTATCACTATACAGGCTACCATCTGAGACCTGATTACCTTTCTGAATCTAGCAGCATCTCTTGGTGTTGTGTGATGACATTATGTGGTATCTTCAGCAATAGGGCCTTATCTTTGGCCTGGGGCGGGTATTCAAGAGCTGTGACATAAGCCTGTCTTGTGTGTCTCTTGGATCAACAGCTCAGTGTGGGAAGTAGCCAATTACTGGGACAGGAAGTTACAGGCCAGAGAAACTTGTCTTGGGGACAGGCTTCCTCCCACCGTATTTAGGGCCCCTCTTACCAGATGATGTCTTCATATTCCTTGAGACTCTACTATGTGAAAGTAAGGATTTCATGGTATTGATTCAATATTGGTTTAGATTATGGACACCACTTTTTAATTGCTCCAAAGGTCATTTTTTTCCACTTTCTTGTCCATTGACCACACTTCATTGTATTTCCCCAGAGTGTATGTTAGTTTTGATAGTGTCAACTACAATTATTAGAAAATGATACTTAGGCTTTTCCAATAAGGAAATAACTGTCTGTGGCTGTTTATGTTGATTGTCCACTTGATAGGACCTAAAATTACCTGTGAGGGATTATCTAGATAAGGTTAGTTTATGAGCCTGCTATTAAGGATTATCTTTATTAGGTTAATTGAGGTGAGAAGCACAACTTTATCTATTGGTAGCACCATTCCATGGGCCAGGGTTCTGGATTAGATAAAAATGAGAACTCACTGAGCAGAAGTATTCATCACTCTTTACTTCCTCACTGTGTACTTCATGTGACTAGCTGCTTCAAGCTCCTGCCACTGTGCTTTCCCTACCATGATACTGTAACCTGAAACAAACCCTTACTCTCTTAAACTGTTTTTGTAAAGTACTTTGTCCAAGTTATGAAAATATTTATAATTGGTACCCAGAAGTGGGGTTCTTTCTGTGGTAAATTTGACCATGTGGTTCCTAGATTTTTGGAATTGGTTTACACGAGTAATATGGCAGGAACTGGAACTTGGGACTAAAGAAACATTTCAATGCTATAAGAAGAGCTTACTTAGACAAATCTGGTGGGAATTTAGAAAAACATAAGTCTGAGACAAATGTGGACTGCAGAAGCTTGATTTATGAGGTTCTAAAGGTGGAAAATGATTCTAGCAAGGTCAGGGATAGGGTAATTTCCTTTCTGGCAAAGAAACTAGTTGCATATTGTCCATATCCTGTGAACTTGAGTAAAATTTAATTTAATAGTAATGAACCTGGCTGTTGAGATGCCTTAGCAGCCTAGTCCACTAAAGTACTCAGAGACAGGGCTGACATTGACTGTAACTAAAGAATCTCATGGCAGCTGTACTTTCAAGTACACTTGCACCAAATTCAAAAGTCCTACCTACTATAACCCATCCAGAAGACAGTCTTTCACTATGACAGTTACTCAATAAAATGAAAATAGGTGACTTATGTCAGATTCAAAGGCATCAGTAGAAATACATGAAGCATGAAAAATTCAAGGAAGGTGGCACCTCCAAAGGAACAAAGTAATGCTGCTGAAAAAGTTAAAAGAAAAGGAAATTTGTGAAGAATCTGAAAAGAGAGAGAGAGAGGGCCCAAACTGCTGACACAAGCATCTGGCTTTACGTGGGAACTAGGGAATCGAACTCAGGTAGTTAGGTTTTGCAGGCAAGTGCCTTAACTGCTAAGCCATCCCTCCAGCCCACAAGAATCTGAAAAGAAATTATTTAAGGTGTTTTCTCTCACTCTAGAACATTGTGGTTAATGAGAAATAAATTTTATATAAATATTCTTCAATGATGTAGGTATGTTGAAGTTGTTCATGCTCATGCTTCTGTAAGTAATACATTGTGCATGTTCCTATAAGTAGCCCCAATAATCTCAAGGGTACACTAAACTAGAATTGAGTAGGATCATTTCTCTGAGCTGGCATTGATGTCCTGAGGTAAGCAGGCATTGGTTTATCTCCCCAGGTACAGTGTACAGAAGAGCTACTGGGGATAAAGCACCCAGTGAAAGGAAGGAAGCCAGTTCCCAGATGGTTAGCCTGTATAGTGCTGGAAAGCACTACATGTGATGGTGGGGGAAGATGGCCAAAAATGTTGTTACCAAGCAGGGGACACTGTTATATGAAAGCAGCCAGACTGAAAAGATATACAAAAGTGGTGCACAGACTAGGTGGGTAAGCAATGGGTCTCTGATTAGATAAGAGAGCCACTCAGTGGAAAGGAACCCATAGCTGGAACTAGGAACCAAGCATGAATCCTATGGAGACCAAGATTATGGACTCTAATTGAATCCTCCTCTAGTCTTTGGCCCAAAGTGAGGCCACACCCATCAAAATCTAAATATAACATAAATTAGCAATGCTTATCACCTTTAACCTATTTTGCTCTGGGTCTCCATTGGAAAATCTGTTTTCCTTTCTTTCAGAGAGTGATGAGAAATCAGGACAACCAAAATCTGTCAACAAGATAAGAAACTATAGCTTACTCCTTGCCAGGAGATGAATCACCCCTCACACATCAGTTAGGGACCAGGTGAATCCACAGAGGAATTGTCTATATGAGCAAGAGTGCTCCTTCCACAGTGAGCCTGACAACCTGCACCAGGGTGATGGAGACATACACCGAGGATACTCACCAAAGCAGAAATCCAGAATCTGCTGAGAGCTTAGCACTAAACTAGAATTATAAAACACCCACCACAGTTCAGGGTATTTTGCCAAAGAAGTGATGAAAAGAAAGAGGCATTGCCCCCCACCCCAATGACTGATTGCTGCTCCCACAACTCATAACCCATAACTCCATGGTGAATACCCACAACCCCTGTAAGGAGAGCCCTCAGTAGAGTGAGGGCAGGGAGGAGGGAAATAAGGGTACCAACACATGCTGTATCCATATAAAGTTTCTACACCCTATAAAAGTAAACTTAAATGTATGGCAACATAGACCATGCATATTTTTGTTGAGGTGTTTTATTAAGGTTAAGCTTTCTGCTTAAATCTCCAGCAGCCTCATGGAGGGGGCATGTCACTGGAGGTGGATCTAGTTCCAGCCCAAAGGTGTGGAGGAAGAGTTTGAGCTCTGGCCATGTTTGCTTGTGGTGCTGGCTGCTGGTTTGTGTTTGCTTGCTGTAGTTGTTTCTCTCTGTTTGTATGGATGGATGTAAGCAGCTTCTTCCACCATTGATGGAGTTTCCCTTGTTTCTTTAAGCTTGAAATAAATCCCGTCCCCCATACAATAAAGAAGGGCACCAAGAAGAGGAAAGGATGCAAGAATAAGAGCCACTATATTTTTAGCTCCCTATCCTTGTTTAAAATGGCTAGGGACCTGCCATTAGGCTAAATCATAAAAACTTTTCTTCTTGGCAGAAAGCAAGGGACCTGGATAATGAAATAAGATGGTAATAAGATTGCAAATAGATTGAAGTAAAAATGTGTAGCTCTTTTCAATGAAAGAATAAGTAAGGAGCTAAAGTAATGGCTTAGTGGCTAAAGTTACTTGCTTGAAAGACTGCCTGCCCAGTGTCAATAGCACCTGGTGTCCTTTGCAGTGGCAAGGGTCACTGCTTTCCCCTCCCCCAGACATGTGTGTAAATTAATTCATCTAAAAATTAGTAATAGATTTATTGTGATGAAATATTGAAATCTTATTCTTATAGGGCCAGCAATATAACTGTATAGACAGTTTTTCTATACATATCATTAAACTGCACAAAGAAATTTTGTTTCTATGATGAAAAATTTAATTTTTCCAATACAAGTGTATGCAGTAGAATACCAGGGAAGATGGCTGACTAGCAGACACGCTGTACACCTTGAGAAATAAGGGCCAGGGTTTTCAGCACGGATCCAGGTCGTGGACATAAGCTGCGGCCACACACTGAATTCCAGACACCACCGAGCACAGGATCTGCAGGACTGGAAGCCACCAGCGTGGACCAGCGCTCGCAGGAGGCACTGAGTCGTCCAGGCAGGCTGTGCCAGAACAGCTTCAGGCTGCCGGCTGCCTGAGGCTTTCATTTGGCTTTCCTTGTGTTTCAGCCCCCACCCTCCCGCCCTCTGTCTACCCCGCCCATCCCGGGCACTTGCGTGTCTTTCTTTTTCAACTTTTTGTTGTTTT
>PVHP010029156.1:0-22162 GCA_004024765.1 Zapus hudsonius
GCAGAGAAAGACGAGATGAACAAGGGGCCCACAGCCACAGCTATTTTTTCATTTTTGATTTTGTTATATAATTTTTGGGGAGTACCACATACAGTGTCATATAACAGTGACCTTGGAGGGAGAAGGCATATACTTCTGAGAGACACTTGTGTTTCTCCCTCCAGGAAACAAACTATTAATATGGTAGACCTCTAATATTTTCAGTTTCACAGGGATTCCATGCTGCTGGAGGGGAAAGGATAAAATCTTGGCACCAGCCAAGTGGATGAATTTGCATGTAATTAGACATTTTTAACAGTTTATCTCACAGCTAAATTCACACATACATATTTTCTAGACTTTGTTTCATCTTTTCTATAACATTGCAAAACTGTTACAGAAAGGGTCAAAAGAAAGTAGGAATTTCTCTTTTACTTAAAATCAATTTTCTAAGATAAAGGGTAATTATGAATTGGGTTTATGAATTTAAGTAGGAACTTGTGGCATAACCCATCCTGGGAATGGAATATAGGGAAATTTTAGGATGATGGGAGAAATCTTCACCAGCTACACCATGGACAGTAGCACAAGATCTAGTATCTACAAAGAACTCAAAAAAAACTAATAAAAATCAAACAGTCTTCTCAAAAAAATGGGACAGTGAACTGAATAGGGAATTCACAAAAGAGGAAATACAAATGGTTACATGTAGTACTACATGAGCAGATAGAGGAAATTGACTAACAATGTTGGGAGAAAACAGGGAATACTGCTATAAGACAGTAACCAGTGACAAGATGTATACATCTTTGCAATAGTGGCACCCAACCTAGATGGGTAACCAAGGGCTCTCTGGCTAAGAGATCTGTTCAATGGCAAGGAACCTATAGCTGGAACTGGAATCCAAACCAAAATCCTATGGAGACCAAGAATCTTGACTCCAAGGAGAAGCTTCCAATAACCTTGGGCTTAAAGGGAGGCTACACCCATCACAATCTCTCCAAACTAACAATGCTTATCCACTGTTTATTGGAGAATCTGTTTTTTTATTTTTCAAAAGGCAGTGATCACTGAGGACAACCTAATTCATCCAAGACTAGTAATGATAGCTGCCTCCCTGGCAGGAGGAGAACCACCCCTCACACATCAGTTAGGGACCAGGTGAAACCACAGAAGAATTTTCAAGATGAGCAAGAGGGCTGCCTCCACAACCAGCCTGAAAACCTGCACCAGGGTGATGGAGAAAGAAATCCAGAAGGTGATAAGAGCTCAATACTATAGTAAACGTAAAAAAAAAAAAAAACACCCACCAAGTCTCAGGGAAATTTTTTGGAAGACAGGGTGGAAAGATTGTAAGAGTCAAGGTTGGTGGGTATGTCCAGAGACATTGCCCTTCCTCAAAATGACTGTCTGTTGTTCATACAACTCCTAGCTCACAACCCATGGTGCATCCCAGCAATCCCCCTGAAGAGGGCCCTCAGTGGAATGGGGGAAGGAAGGAGGGAAACTATAGTACTAACACATGATTTGTTCATACAAAGTTTCTACTTCATAATTTAAAAAAAAGAAAAATAAAAAATAAAAGCAGATGATTTAAATTTGTTATAAACATTGTTTAGATTTAAGTAGTTTGAAGACCTAATAAATCTATACTTTTATATAAATATAAATACTTTTAACTTCTCAAAACTTGTTAAAATGGTATATTTGGGTTATTAAGTTTCTTTCATAAAACATTTGATGTCATTTAGATATTTTCAATAGAACATTAAGAGACATCTGGTCTTGATACAAGAATTTGGGGTGTTGTTGAGAACAACAGGGCCATTATCAGATTTTTATTGAACATTATCTCAGGAATTAGGATGCCAGATTTTTAGGGCTACACAAAACTTCTACTGAGACAGTTGCATCCAGGTTCTTATCTTAAGAATTTCCATGAATAAAACCCACAAACTATAGGGTGACATTTAGAAAGATTTTATTAGAGAGCTTAAGAGACCTAAAAAAGGCAGAGCTCCTGCTGAGAGGCAGGAAAGGCTTCCCTGAAATGAGCAAGGCTGATTGGTGACTGGTTCTCTTGCCAGTGTCTTTAATGGGAACTTACTGGGGTCTGAGCTCCTTAGTTCTCATGCCAAGAAGATTACCCATTCTTGGAATCTTCCAGGAAAGGGAGTAGTTCCACATATTTTTCTGGGAAAGGGAAAAATCTTTCTGTCCTCCAGTAAGGTGAAGTCTGTGAGGACTCCTTAGTGAAACAGACAAGGAAGCATCAGATTCCCCTTACAGGACACTTCTCACTTTTAGTTTTGGGGCCCTGTCATCCCTAAACTTCCTCAGCCTCAAATATTTACAAACAAATATTTTTAAAATGTTTGTTGAGAAGGCACAGTTTATATGAAATAGCATCCATGTAGTCATATGTTAAGATTTTTAGTTATAAAAGTTTGTACTTGCTACACATAGAATTTGATAATAGCATTCTTCCAAAATTGAATCTTATCATTTTTTTTTTCTGAGTAGTCAAGGTAATAGTAAAATGAGAGGACATAAAATATCTTATCATGCATTAATTTAAGTAAATTTTTAACTAATACACAAAGAATCAAATATAATCACATTATTCCAGTCTCTTGGTATTGGTAGGTTTTTCAAACATGAGTTTTCTGAGAAATATAAACATCTCAATAAATAATTTATAAAAATAAAATTAAAATATCTATAATGGGCATAAAGATTCTTTTATTAGCATATGAAGAGTTGGCTCAGTGGTTAAAGGAGCTTGCTTAGAAAGCATGGCGGTCCAGGTTTGATAATCCAGTACCCATGTAAAGCCAGATATGCAAGGCGGTGCATGCATCTGAAGTTCTTTGCAGTGGCAGGAAGTTCTGGTTTGCCCATAGTCATTCTCTCTCTCTCTCTCTCTCTCTCTCTCTCTCTCTCTCTCTCTCTCTCTCTCTCTCTCTATCTCTCTCTCTCTGCAAATAAATTAAAATATTTTTTAAACAATGTACTTTATTAGACTTTTGCTGTGTTTGTTTTCCAGAACTCTCACATATAACATTGATAAATATGAGGTGTTTATTGAGGCTGAAATACATATATAAAGGTGGATAATTTGCTCTTGAGAATTTTGATTCAGTCTGGTCCAAACAGCCTTACCAGCAAGGCTTGGCCTCTGCTTTTAATATGCTAATTAAAGAGATTGTAGTGAAACACACAAAAGGAGATTTATTCAGTGTGGGAACACTGGGACAAGGAGCACATAAAGAGGTCTAGTCATCCCCAAGTCCATTCTGGACTGCTAACATGAGACTTGGGTTTAGATAGAGGACAAAAGTTATGCATAATTGAGCAGCACTGGTCAAGGTATGGTCTTGGACATCACTGACCCAGCATTGTCAGGACTCTAGTCTGTCTTGAAAGGTGTCTGAAAGTTGTAAGGACAGGATGGAATTTCTTTATGGGAAACAAATTTCTCCTCTGGTTGGCATAGCCTTTCCTGTCCCTCAGCATGAACTTCCTGGGAAATTCCAATTCATTGTGTTCTAAAAGTTCAATATTCTAACAGCCAGAAGAAGGAAGCTCTTTTTAGAATATCATCTCTCAGGTAATGGGAGGTGATTATCATCAAAATACATTACATACATGCTTGGAATTGCCAAAAATAGCCTGAAAGTAAAATTTAAAGAGATAAAATAATTTTAAAAAAGAATATCTTCTTGCTTTTTTGGACTGTCACAGTTCCCCTGTCATTGGTTTGGGGCCTCCATCTTGAGGGATTAAGAGTGACATAGTGAACTGGGTATGAAAACGTGGTCCTGAAATATCCCTGTACTTAAAAAAAAATCAACAGAAAGCAAGGAAGAGCCAAGGTCAGAAGACATTTAGTGTCAGGTAGGCATGCCTAAGAACTATTTTTCCATAACTTCTAAGATTTAGTTATATTTGCAAGGACTGACAGAAGTGAACATTTTTGTTTTGGGCATTGACACAGTGTCTCTCTGTGACACTCAGGCTGACCTCAGGCTCATGATACCCTTGATTCAGCTTCCCAAGTGCTAAGATTATAATATAAGAAAGTATAATTATGCCCAGTAGGATTTCAATTCTGACAACTTTCCCCTATGTCTCCTAACAATTTTTGAAGACACTGCCAATTAACCATCAGCTGGCTTGTTTTCAACTGTCCTTTATTACTAGGATGAGTTCTTTCCCTTTTGGTTTAATCTGATCTCATGTTGGGAATAGGTGCCAGACATCATAGAGTGTTGCAGTCAGCTTTCTTGTTGCTGTACCGAAAAAACCCAAACAAAAGTGGCTTGTGGAAGAAAGGGTTTATTTGGCTTATGGACCTGAGGGGAGACTTCATCCTGGCAGGGAAAACGATGGCATGAACAGAGGGTGAACATCACCTCCGCCACAGCACTGGAAACAGCAGCAGGAAAGTGTGCTAAACACTGGCAAGGGGAAGCTGGTTTATAACCCCCAAAAGCTCACCCTCAACAACACAGCTCCATCAAGGTTGTAAAATCCAAATTGCCATCAGCTGAGGATTGATTACCCAGAACACATTCATTTATTTGTGGGGGACACCTGGATCAAACCATGACAGTCCATCCCTGGCCCTCACAAACTAATCATACATGATGTAAATACAATGTGTTCCGCTCAACTCTTAAGTCCCCACAGCTTTCAACTGAGCCATAATACCAAAAATAAACCCGTAATGGCACAGAACATTCATGCTGCAAAACATGAGGCACAGCAAAAACAGAATGAACCAATATAAGATTTAAAACAAGCAGGGCACCATCAATCTATAACTCCAAGTTCAATGATTTTAACCAATAAAAAGTCTCTCGGAGATTCAAATCCGCACCTCCAGCTTGGCTACTCACAGTCCGGGAAAATTTCATCCGGTGCTGGCAGCTCGCCTTGGCACCCATCCATAGTCCTAGAAATCTTTGGGTCTCCATTGCAACCCACAGTTCGTCCTCATGGCTCCATCAGGCTCCATGCAGGCAAACTAGCACACCTGCTTCACACGCCAATGGCCATTTTTCAAACACAAAACTGTGTTGCAAATCCAATGACCTTCTCTTTTTACATTTGTTATACTCCACAGAACCAGGTGGGCTACCAACTTGTTAATCCAGGGGAGAACAAAGCATTCCCACTCCTTACTTCAAAGGATCTGCATTCTTCCTATTCTTCCAATGCAGACCAGCTGGCCGAGTCTCAATGGTTTTAATCTCTCAAACAATTGCAGGTGAACGGGCAGCAGTTTTGACCCAAAGATCTTTCTTTCTGTGACATCTCCATCTGCTCACACCAGTCCATCTTTACGTAAAACAACCCTGCACAGGTTTCCAGGACACAGGCAGTCAGAACGCAGCAAGCCTCTCACACAAACTGCTTCTAGCAAAGTCCTGAAGAAGTTCTTTCTCACCCTCATAAGCCAAACCTCACAGTCCATAGTTATTCCATGAAGCTGTGCTCACAACACTGCGAGGCATCTCTTAGGCTGAGATTTCAAATCCTTCCACATTCCTCCTGTAGATCACTTCCAGAAGACCAAAACCATAAGATCAGGGTTCTAGCAGTAACAGATGATCCCACTCCTGGTACCAAAAATGTTGCAGTCAGCTTTCTTGTTGCTGTACAGAAAGAACCCAAACAAAAGCAGCTTGTGGAGGAAAGGGTTTATTTGGCTTATGGACTCCAAGGGGAGACTCCATCCTGGCAGGGAAAACGATGGCATGAGCAGAGGGGTGGACATCACCTCTGCCACAGCACTGGAAACAGCAGCAGGAAGGTGTGCCAAATATTGGCAAAGGGAAGCTGGCTTATAACCCCCATAAACCCACCCCCAACAACACAGCTCTAGTGAGGTTCTAATTCCCGAACTGCCATCAGCTGAGGATCAATCATTGAGAATACATTCATTTGTTTGTGGGGAACACCTGGATCAAACCATGACACAGAGTTAGTATAAACTGAACTGAATGGAAAAATTCAAGCCACAATAATATAGAAGGAATGGCTCAAAGGCTAAAATCACCTGGAATTAATTCTTAAGTTTCATAGTCTATTCTGTGCGTGATACCCTAGAATTGTGAAAAAGTACTACTTATGATCTTTGGATAGATGTGGTTCTGCAAAATGTTAAGAGGCAATATTTACAAAATTTTACAAAGAGAGTAGAGAACACAACCAGCAAGGACAAGTATTTAAAGAAAACTAGTTTCAAAGTTAAGTACTTGCTTACAAATGTATTGCTAGTGATCAATGTCCAAAACATTTGAATCATTAGGAGACATCACTTGCAGTACATAGTGGCAGGGCAAACTTAAGTATCTCTACTTTAAGAGAATCATCATGGCACCACTATAACCACATGAACCCCAGCCTGGGGAAAGTTAGCACTAACAATTCTAGTTTGGGAGACACTAGCTTGGCAAACTCATTTCCTAAGTTTTGTATCCGAAAAAGCTAATACACTTAGGAATATGAATACATTGATCTTCCAAATAAGCCAGTAACAATTAGCATATAGCTACAAAAATAATATATACTTCATATTTTCTTGGCATCCCTTTTGATGCAAACTTTAGAATTCTTGGTTTAATAAAACCACAGGTACACAGCAGTGGCAAAATTTAAAACTGTAGACTACTTACAAATTTATTTGAATAGTGCTAGTAAACACAAGCAGGATTATTTTCTGTTGTGCAAATGCATCTCATATAAACAATAACAAAATATATATTGAAGGTAAATATAGATAGAACTGGTTTTCAAATGGTAGGACTGCCCAAATAAAAGAGGTGGGTTTTTTTGGTCATTAATATTTCTTTTAAATTTGATTTATACTGATTAAAAATATGAGAAATGTGGCTAGGGGGAGATGGGCCAGCAGTTACAATCATTTCCAGAGCAGGCAAGAAGGCTTAAGAGGGTATTAGACTGTCTGTGTTTGATTCCCCATGAAATCTAGTCCTCTAAGCCAATTCTTCTTTGAAATGATACTAAGAGTAGAGTACCATTTAAAGAAGGATTTGTTTTAGACAAGTTCTGGTTCTGGTTTTTTGACCTTTGATTTTTGACCTTATAGAATGTCTTATATAAATTTACTTACTAATACATCACTTACAAAAAGTTTTAGGGGAAAGTTGGAAAGATACCCAACAGATAAGGTGCTTGCCTGCAATACCTAACCAGGGTTCAATTCCCCAGTACCCAAGTAGAGCCAGATGCACAAAGTGGTGCATGCATCTGTAGCTCATTTATAGGGGCTATTGAACCTAGCACACCCATTTTTTTTATCTTTCTATATCTATTTGTCTATCTATCATCTATCTATCTATCTATCTATCTATCTATCTATCTATCTATCTATCTATCTATCTATCATCTATCTATGTACCTGTATATCTCTATCTCTCTCACACACAAATAAATAAATAACATATTTTAAAAATTATTTCTTTAATATCATTAATAATCATCCATAGACATATTACCTGGCACATAACTAACTCACATAAGCTATCCCTATTTAACCAGAGCTATAAAGTTTGCATTAAAAGACTCTGACTTCAACCAAAATTTAAATGAGCCCTGATTCTGTTAAAAGCTTGAAAAATTAATAGAAAACATTTATCAGTTGCTTTCTCATTGCTGTGATAAAATACCCAACTAGAAACAGCTTATGGAAGGAAAGCATTTATTTTCAGCTTGAAATTTTGAGGGGAAGGCTATCATGGTGGCAGGATTGGACAGTGGACATCACATGTCACATGGGCAGAGAAGTAGCAAGAGCCTGGCAAATTGGCCTGTAACACCCCAAGGTATGTGTACAGTGGCATCCTTCATCTAACAAACCTCCACCTCCTAAAGATTCCACATAATTCCATAACAGTGCCATCAACTTGGAATGAAGTATTCAGACACTTGGGTCTATGGCAACACTTTACATTCAAACCACCACAAAAAAAAACATTAAATTCTTGTCTTTGAAAGTTAAATTTCTTAAATTAAACATTTTTAATTTTTACTAAAAGTAGATCCACATTCTGAGAAAGTGTAATTGCTTCAAATACAAAGCATTTAAAAAAGAAAACCTTATAAAGCTGGAGAGATAGCTCAGTGGTTAAGAAAATTGCCTGCAAAACCTTATGGCTTGGGTTCGAATCCCAAGTATACACATGAAGACAGATGTGCAAAGTAGCACATGCATCTGAAGTTCGTTAGCAGCAGCTGGATGACCTAGTGTACCAATTCTCTCTCTCTCTCTCCTTACAACCATATATATATATATATATATATATATATATATATATATATATATATATATATATATGTCCTCTTTAATGGCTGATAGCACACTACAGGTTCCAAGAATTCAAGAATTTAAATTATATATCTGGTGTACATTTATGTAAAAAGATGAAACATAGTAGGATGTTACACAAGTGATAGCAACAACTGTATTAGATTTTGCAGTCCTTTGAACAGAGTTGTAGAGACATGTAGCATACTCCCACTTTAAAAAAAATTAAAATCCCAGAAACCAACAAAGTTCTATTACTGTGGTAGTTCTTGACCCCGTTTTTAAACATATTTATTGTCAGTAATTAGATATATTTTGTGAGCAAACCTTGTGGTGGTACCCCCCCCCATTTCCTTCCTCCCTGTCCCAAACCCACTGGGGCCCCCACTAAGGATAAGTCATGGGGTACTGGGTTATGAATTATACCAGAGGTAGCCAGTTTTTTCTTTCTGTGTTGTTTATAAGGGGGGGCAATATCTCTGGACATTCTCCCCCACCATTGCTTACAATCTTTCTGTCCCCTCTTCTGTTCAGTTCCCTGAGTCATGTTGGATGAGTTTTAATTCTGCTTTATTGTTGAGATCTTAAGTGTCTCTGGACCTCTTCTTTGGATTGTGTTGGGTATCATTGCTGACTGTCTCCATATCCTTTCATGGGTTATCTGTCTTGCAGTGGTGGTAGGTCTCTTGTTTTTCTTGCCACTTTCTCATAGGTTTCATTTGTGCCCTAAATGATAGGCCAGGGGTGGTTCATCTGCTGGCTAGGATGTCAGCCATCATCCCGTCACTTCTTGGTGGAATTGGGTCATCCTTGGGTTTTGATGCCTTCTGAAAAATACAAACAGAATTTCCATCAGACAGTGAGTCCAATATAGGTTAAATGATATAAGCTTTGTTAATTTGACAAGATTTTAATAGTTGTAGCTTCTCTTTAGATCTCTAGTAGTGGGAATTTCCCCTTGGAGTCTGGATTCTTGGTCCCCATTAGATTTTGCCATAGATCCCAGTTCCAGATAAGGGTTCCTTGCCAATGAGCAGATCTCAGCCAAACAGTGTGCCATTCATTACTCACCTAGGTTTACTGCCACTATTGTACAGATGAGCTATGAGCTTCCATATAGCAGTGTGCTCAGCATTCCTGTGACATCAGTCAGTGTTGTATATCAGTGGTCTCTGCTTTCTCCAAACCTCATTGACCAATTTCCCCTGGCAGCTCATGCAAAACCTTCCAGTGCTACACATGCTGCCATCTGGGAGCTGGTTACCATTCTGGATCTAGCAGGGTGTCTCAGTGTTGTGTGATGATACTTTAGTATCTTCAACAATAGGGTACTACGTTTGGCCTGGGGTGGGTACTCAAGAGCTTTGACAGAAGCCTGTCTTATTTTTGGGACCTTGTGGATCTCTTTAACCAATAGCTCAGCGTGGGAAGGAACCAATAACTGGGACGGGAGTTACAGGCCTGAGAAATTTTTCTTGGGGTTAGGCTTCCTCCCATTCTATTCATGGCCCCTTTTACTAGGGAATGCCCACAGCTTCCTCAGGAGCTTACTGTATGAAAGTAAGGATTTAATCTTATTGATTCATTATCGGGTTAACTTATTGTATAAGTCTCTCCCTCTCATTCATCCCCTCCACTTCCTTCCATCCCCTTTGACAGTCTCTCAATTCATCTGTCATATTTGCTTAGAATTTAAGCTTAACCTGGATAGGAACTGCATATGAGGGAGAATATATGGTGTTTGTGTTTCTTTTCTTGTGTAGCTTGCTAAATATGATCTCCTAGAAGTAGTTACATGTTTATGTCCCTGTAACAAATGGGCCTGTGTTTACAGAGACCTCAGACCAGCCAAGAGGGTGGTGCCTTGTGGAGGCTTCAGATCCCACAGCCTTGGTCTTGGCTGTGTCCCCATGATTCACTCATCTACTTCTATTTCTCTTTCCAGACTAACTTCCACCTTCCCACATGCTGGCTGGGATGACGGGATGGCCATATAAGATGAGCTATGGATGTGGAGCAGGGTCTTATCATGCAGATCCTCCAGTTAACTTTCCTCACTTTCCTCCCAGGATGCTTCATTATACTCTGTTCCCCAGCAAGTGTCTTCTCTGAACATAGCAGCTCTAACGGTTGAGGATTTTTAAGAGCTTCTTAGAAGAGTGACCTTATGATCATAGCAGGGAATTTAGTCCTGGGAGAGAGAAAAATGAAAGAATCATTTCAGACCCAGGCAAATGGTAAGCCTAGAGTGTTTGAGACTCACACAAGTGTCTCTGATTCTCCTGGACTGCCCTGAAGCAGAAGCAAGGACAGGATGAGCGCTCTAACCCCCTGATTCTGAGAACTCCAAATGGACAGGACATTTCCTCCATGCCAGAGGTCCTGGTACTTGTCTCTTCTTAGTATCCACTAGACTATACACTAGAATGCCTCCTAAGGAATTGGAAAAGGTGGATCCTGTAAGACTGAGGAAAAAGAAGCTAGCGTTCTATTGCGTAAAGTGTGGCCTCCATATAAACTGAGTAATGGGAAAGTATGACCTGAAGCTTTAAGTCCTGTGGGACATCCAACAGTCCCCCTAAAGGGACCGACTGGACCCATAGGAGCAAGTAGAGTTCACATTCCTTTCTCAATCGCAGAGCCTAAGCTACACAAGGAAAAGCTATGAAGTTCCCTAACGACATCTAGAGCATCATTGGCGACCAGTTGTCTATATCCAACCCTGTCTCCTATCTTGATTTTCTCTTCCTCACAGGGACTTTCAAAAACCCAAATTATGTGCTCAATGACATAACAGGCATTTGCATTCCAGCTACCAGGTCTCCTGAGAGACTTTTCTTTCACTGCCCAAGCATTGTCAATGCTAAGGGAACTACAAGCCGCACAGACTCAGCTGATGGATGGACAGGACATACCCAGCCCTGACATGTCATGACTGCTTTCCAGAACTGAGTGTTCCAAAGAAAATAGATTGAGGGGTGAAAAAAATAAAGGCAGGGAAAAGTTTCCCCAAAGTTAACCTTGTTTTCTCCAAAGGAAAGCAGAACAAAATCTATTTACTTTGTTAAAGTGTGTCTCATGTTCATAATTGTTTTCTTGTGACTGTGTGTCATTCTGTTAGGATAGTGTGTAACAAAACTCATTTTACCCTGAAGCTCTTCAAAATAACTGAATCACAGAAAATTGTGACCTCTTCAAAGTTTTTCATTCATTTGTATTCCGTTCTGACTTTATTTCTATTTATTTTTTTTTTTTGGCATACCAACCTAAAATATGTGACTATGTATGAGTGTGAATGTGGGGAGTATGTTAAAATGCCTAATAAGTATATGCTTACAAACATAAATACTCTTAACATCTTGACACCTATTAAAATGTTTGTGTCAGTTAAATGTTTCATAAGACATTAAAGTGCTACTTGTTTATACAAAGAATATTCATTAGGATCATAAGGTGAAAATTTTGTTAAGCTATAAAATTTAACATTGGATACACAGATTTTGGTAATGCCTTCCTTTAAAACAGTTTCTTAAAAAATGGTTCTGTTTTACTTTTTATAGTTATGAATTAACAAAATAATAATGTATAAAATGCTTTATGTTAGTCAAAATAACTCTAATAATATATATTTAAAGCTCCCTAAAGCCACTCTAAAATGTTAACAATGAACAGGTTAGATTCTGGGTCTTTTAGATTGAAAGTCTTCTACTTTACTTCTATTGAGAGTCATATATTTGAAAGTACACATTTTAGATTAGAGATTTCTTCATGCTTTAGAAGAAATTAACTTTAAAACTGACAAGTGATACAAAATATTTGTTAATTAAAGGTATATCTTTTATATGACTATATGAATAACCTTATAATGAATACACAATATATGAATACCCAATGCGAATACACAATCAAGTGTGCACAACAATACTCTAACAAGGATTTACACAGGACTTTCCAAAACTATTGCTGAAGATGCAGCAGTTGATATAAATTTTTTTCTGGAATGTGCTTGTGTTTTTATATTATTTACAAGGTAACAAATTGGCTTGTAAGTAAATGGTTCTATAAATTAAAACTGTTAAGTTGACCCAAATTACTTTTAACTCGAAATGCAACTAAAATTTTGAAACAAAAAGCAAAAGACATATATAACTAAACGGTTTTAAACAATATTTCTTTTGGTTGGTAATTGTTTCAGTTCTGATTGCACAAGATGATCTAAGAAGACCCCCTTGCTTGGGAAGATAAACTGCCTTTCTGCACAAGGTGGCTTCCACACTGAGTGCAGCCTCCCTCTCATGGCTTTCATCCTGTTAGCTCTTGTGTCTTACTCTTTGATTGCAGCAAAAACAAAGTATATAGAGGCAGATTCTGATTTTAAGCTTTCAGATATATTTACCTACAGAGATGAGTAGGTTATGCCTATCCATCCCCAACAAAGGAGATACATGAAATGGAAACAGAGTTTCCAGGACTTCATCCTTCTTCAGTTTTTTTTATAAGCCCAAACAAAAGAAAACTGGTTTATGAATGCCAATGTAATCTTTATCAAATCAATTAATTTAAAATATCATTAAAATTGTCTCAAGGACTGTTAATATGTTCAATCTGTTTTTATAACTCTCTGACATTTAAGATAAAATGTATATGCTGTCTGGGTTTCGGATATAGTTTTCTGTGTGTTCATTACAATATGAAGGTTTTTTTATTAATAAAAAAGTTTTAGAAAAACTTTCTAAACCATGGGGATTATTGCAGAGTGAAATGAGAATTTATTGGTTTTGCCACTTGAATTATGGTTTCCAGGTTCGAGAAAATGCATGTGTTGATTGGGGCTGATATTTGCGACCAGTGTCTCCATGGTGCTTTGTTGAGGACTGGCCGCCCTGTCTGTGTACACAGACACTGCATACCTGAGTTGGCAGTGTGATGCCTTTATTTCTTTCTTTATATGTGATTTCAGTTTGGTATAGTGGAGAGACCATGATGTGAGAAGGATTCTTGCATGTTGTCTGGGAAATGGAGCAGGATTCCTTTTGGGTTATTGCTGTCCAGTCTCAGAAACAAAGACAGAATACAAAGCAAACAGAGTGAGCTGTCTGTTCCCCTGCAGTTGAACACCGTATATGATGGGTGCCATACCAAGAATACAGCCTGCTCACCATCCTTCACTCACTGCTGCTTTGGTGACACCATGTGCATTTCCTAGAGCAGGTACATTTGTTTCATAAACCACATGCACTCCTTTCTCAGATACATAGGAGGCTGCGATGTCAGCAGTAGTTAAGTAAAGTCCTATGTAAATCCTTAGGTTGCTAAAGTAATGTGTTGCACACTTGATTATAACTTTATTCTGGGTCATTTGTGCCCTGACTCCATATCTTCTGAGAAGTGCAGAATAGGTGGTTTCTACTGCCTACTCTGAATTTGATAGTAGAGTTTTTCATAGTTTTCCCAGACAAAGAAAGAGAAAGGAAAAGATAAAGGTTATAGACATTAAATATGTCTGGGGAAAAATTAAAGATTGATCCTTGCTGGCCAAGGCAACTTGTCTGCCCTGATTCTTACCAGTCAGAAAACAGTCCCCCTGACTGAAGTAACTCTTGAGTTGAGGTGAACGTGCTATTCTATATTCTCAGTAAGCTTTTGGCCCTTGCTTCTCACCCACCAACTAGCTGTAAAATTGAACAATTTATATCCCTGCTGCTTCCCAGACATCTGTGGACCCTGACTCCTGTGGGTGAGAAAACAGGCTAAGTCAACTATAGTAACTCAATCCTTATTCTAACCCTTTGAGTCCTGGTGATGAGCCTTTCAGATATATTGTATATAACTGGGACAAATTTGATCCTCATGGCAATAAAGGAAGAGAGGTTTACTTGGCTGTATGTAATGTCATTAGGCAATTTCAGGTAGATTTTTAAAAATGCTTGATAAATAATTGGCATTTTAATCTTTAATAATTCGCCAGATAGAACCACTTCATAAATGGCAAAAAGTTATCAGATGGGTATTTCTTTCAAGCTTTTCCTCAAGATTGGCGTAAATAAATCTTCTGGATTTTCAACAGCCATGCTTGGAGGCCACAGACAATGAAGATATAAGGGTTAAAAAGACAGCCAATAGTTCAGCCCCTGTCCCATACAAAGAAATAAACAAGGCTCCAGGAGATGATAAAACACCTCTCAAAGGGTCCTGAAGCTCTGGTGAGTCACCTGTCATCGTGGTCAGTGATGCTATGGAGATCCAGAGGTTACACTCTAACCAGTTTACATTTTACAAGAGGAGAGTCATTACAGAACAAAATGTCCTTAATGCTTCCAAGGAAACCCAAATGGTCAGCAAGACTAGGACTTATCCAAACAGATGGTACAATTGATAGAGTAAAGCTAAAAAGCCATGGAGCTCCTCCTAAATCCATGAAAGAAAATCTGAAGGAGCTTTAACCAGCCTCAACAGTAAAAATAAAATGTTCAATTTTTTACCTCTTCCATGACCTTAGACACCCAGAAGGAAAGTGTATCCTAAAGTGAAATCATAGATGATGGTACAGAACAAAAAGAACTAGCTTTAAAATGGTCAATGATTCGGGTGTGATAGGCCTTTCAATTAAATCCTGGGCATTATATCCTAATATGCCAGGCAGGATAAGCACAGAACTCAAACAATAATGCAAAGACAAGCTCTATTTGTAAACACATAAGTGGCTAGAACCTTGCTTTATATTCTGCTTTTCTTAATTATTTTTCTTTTGACACTCTTGATACTCAGTGGTGACAACCTCAGATAGTCTTGCTTTTAATCTACTCTCTCCTTATGGGGGTCTGGGATGGAATACTGTTGTCTGAATCAGATGTCTCTAATAAACTCAGATGACCTGAATACTCTTCCCTAGATTAAGGCAATTTTGGAGGTGGAGCCTTGCTAGAGGAGGTGTAATAGGAGTAGACTCAGGGGTTTTTATAACCAGTTCCCCTATGCCTGAGTTCAACTCACTCTCCTGCTGATGTTTTCAACTCACTCTCCTGCTGATGTTTTCTACCTACTGTGGTAGAAGTGATGTCCAGCCTCTGCTCATGCCATGCTTTCCCCTGCCATCATTAAGCTTCCTCTGGAGACTGTAGGACAAAATTATAAATAAATAAATTAATTAATTAAATTTCTTCCCATCAGTTCATTTTGGTTGGGTGTTTTATCCAAGAAAGTAGAATGTAACTGCAAAAGAAAATTAGTACCAATGGAATAGGGCTGTTTCTACTAGAAACCTAATTGTGTGGCTTTTGGCCTTTTGGAACTGGTTTTGAAATCTTAGCCTATGAGATATTGTGCAGTGTTATAAGCAGATTTGTTAAACCATTCTGGCCAGAGTTGAAAGAACTCAATGCAATAAGAGCAGTGTATTGGAAAGTTTGGCTTTATGAAAAGAAAAATAACCTTGTCCAGACTGGGCAGATGGCATGAGAGGCTATCTGTGTTTTGCCTGGGTGATGAGAAATTATGGAGGGTTGAATTTAGAAAAAAATAGACTGGTATGAGCAGAAGGATATGACACAGATATGAAAGTTTTGGACCAGGGATAGCATCCACTCTGCTGCAATTGTTTGAGAGATTAACACCACTGAGATTGGGCCACATGGTCTGCAAGAAGAATGTTGACTCTTTAGAAATGAAGGATCTTGAAGAAAGAATGATAAAGGCATTTTCCTGCTCAAGTGGAGCTGTTAGCTCTGAGTGGTGTTTTCCCCAAGCTGTGAACATCCCAGCAGGTGGGGTGGAATTGAAACCCCAGGATTTCGTCACTGGTTACAGATGTCAGAGGTGGAGCTCCAGCATTTGATGGTTTCTCTGCTTATTTTAGATCTTGCATTGGCTCAATCTTTCCTTGAAATGGCATCTTTTGCAGTGTGAATGTTTATTCTATGACATAATGTGGTTTTGGCTTTATAGAGAGACCTTGAACTATGGGGATGGTTGAACAGTGTTCATATTGAGAAAGACTAAGGGGACTTTTAAAGTTGAATTGAATGCATTTTATGTTGATATGGCCATGAGTTTATAGGAGCCAGGAGTGGAATGTGGTAGTTTGAATCAGTTGTCTTCCATAAACTCATGTGTTCCGAATGCTTGGTCTCCAGCTGATGGTAACTTGGGATGTGAGCCTTGATGGAGGAGGTTGTAAGAGGCATTCTTAAGCTTGTTATAACCAGCTCTACCTTGCCAGAGTTTGGCTCACTTTTGGGCTGCTATTTTCTAGTTAGTGTGGCGAGATGATGTCCTGTCTCTATTCATGCCAAACTTTCCCAGCCATCATGAAACTTCTGCTGGAAACCATAAACCAAATGAAAATAAAAAACTTTCCTCTCTAACTTGTTTTGGTTGGGTGCTTTATTCCAGCACAAGAAGGTAATTACAACAGTGGGGATTTGTGGGAGAATATTGTTTATATCTATTCTACCATCTTCCTTCACTCTGATTAGTCATAACAAATAGATAAAAGAAAAACTACAATGTGTCTACAATAGTAGTGTTTTCTTAGTCATGGTAATAAATTTAATACATAATGCCCCAGCACTGGAGAGGCAGAGGTAAGAGAATTGCTGGGATTTCAAGGCCAGTCTGGTATTACAAAGTGAGTTCCAAATCAGCCTGGGCTAGAGTGAGACCCTAGATCAAAAACAAAACCAAACCACTATGTTGAATAGAAAATAACTATTGTTACATCAGAACATCATGTTAACAAGTGATTATGCTTGCTTACTTGGAAAATTTTGTTTAAGAATCAAAGTAAGATGTTTCAAAAATTGACTCAGTATTTTCCCTATTTTTCTATAGAAATGCATGTCTTATTTGTCATCAATAGTAAGTCATACAGAGTACGGTACTGTGGTGGTTAAGTTTTATTGTCAACTTGACCTGTTTAGTAATCCATAGTAATCTTGGATGTGTCTCTGAGGTGTCTTAAAGTAAGGACTGACTAAAGGAGGAGGTCCCTCCTCAAAATGAGCCCTTCCCCCAGAGTGGGAGGTCCTCTCAGAAGGGGGCTGGATATAAGGAAGCTTGAGGGGAATAGAATCTCTCTCTTGCTTCCTCCCACCTGGCTGCTGGTGCTTGTTGTGACTTGTCTTTACCTCTATCCTGTTCTCCTATCCTTCCTTGATATTGGAACCAAGTTTCCTCAGCCTCCCACAATGTACTATAGACCAGTGGCTCCCAGGAATGCTTCAGGCCATCAGTGCTGAATTGGGACTCCTGAGGTATCCAGCCATGGGAACTGAGCAGCTACCAGTTTCCTTGACTTTGGGCCAAGAGACTGCTATTGTGGAACTGTCATAAACTATCCCCATTAATCCCCTTTTTATTACAATTCACTTTATTGGCTATGTTCCTCTATAGAATCCTGACTAAAATAGATATTCACTGAAAATTTTAAAACCTTGCAATTGTTCATTATATGCCTCCAGAATAATGTTAAGGTGGTTCTTAATCAAGTATCTAGTTGTTTGGAAGAAAAGACTAGCGAGCCATGAGAACAAGATTATAGAATAATTTACAAGTATGTATGAAAAGGTTGGGCTCTTTTTTTTAAGGTTTGGCTCTTAATTCTATTTGACAGAAACACTATTGGTTTCTTGAAATATAAGCCCAATTTTGTAACTTCTTTCCACTGGGACATTGATGAGTTAAGGAACATTGTATAACATAGCCACCTCCAAATTTCATAAAGATTATTAGTAAATTAAAGTTAATTTTTGACAAAAATGTCAATGCTAAAATATAAGAATGATTTTGCTAAATTCCAGACACAATACAGTAGTGGGTCAGACTATAACAAGTGGTCATTCCCTCTACTGTTTCAGCTGTAGGGCTTCATTATAGATAATACTTCAAAACAATAGTAGCTGAAACTGAGATCCTGTTAGAGCTTTCAAAGACTGAATTCAAACACAATTATTGAAGTTTATTAGCAAGGTACATTGATGTATTGATGATAGAGCAAACTCAGTAAATGTAAATAAATATGCATCAAGCTATCAAGTAAGTATAAATGCTAAAAGTATGTAGCCTAAAAATGTTCATTCTTTCCTAATTGCATAGAGAGGAGAAAATATCCCATTTCTCTCTGGAGAAATGAGGTAGGAAAGGAATGTATCAATGTATCCACCTTCTCCTTGCTTCATTGTTTCTTTTTTCCCAAGAGAGGATAAATTCTCTATTTGATAAGTTTCAAGAAAGAGCTATGCATGCTCAATTTAACTTAATTCACCGTCCTGCCTCTGGAAACTCAGATCTGCCTTTAGGCATGTTGGATACACACTTGGCATAACTTCTCAATCTCCAACAGTTTGGAGGGTTATATACCTTTGTTGTCTTTTTGTTGTGCATAACATCTAGGCTTCCTAAGAGAGAACTGTCCCTACTGGTTGATATTGGCCAAGCTTAAAAAAGTGCATCATTGACCAAAGGAGCCCCAACTCCTAAATTAAAATCATTAATAAAGATGATAATTATGATGATAATATTAGTGATAAAATTCTGGTTCCACTGGATTTCACCAAGGATCATTTGTTTTGCCTATATTGAAACTGTATCAAATTTCTGATGCTTGTCATAGAAAAGCAACTGAGACAAGGCAAGTGTTCTCTGCCCATATAGATTATGTGAACCAATTTCAGAGAAAATCTTATATCAGCATGAGGTCAGATTGTACAATATTTTCAGCAGTACATAGAAATGTCTATATAGTCTGAAACCATAGCATCCTGAATGGGCCTGATGTCATCTGACCTCAGAAGCTAAGAAGGGTCAGGCCTGGTTAGTACTTGGATGGGAGAAATGACCATATAAATACAATAGAAAGATGCACTTATTCCTCCATTTTAAAATTTATGTGATTCATTTTTCATTCAAAATATCTGCTTAATATTTTGGGTTCATAGCTCAAGAGTGTTTTATGCATTGGCAAAGATTGCTCACCTGCCTCAGCAAGATTTTTGCAGCCAGATTTTAATGAATGAGTTCCTTCACTTTTAATCTACTTCCTGAACCTTAACTTTCTGGCTCAGGTCAGGTTCAAAGATTTGCTACACAACAATATCTGGAAATTCTAAGGAAGGAAAAGCCAAAAACCATGTAGAATTTGGAAATCTTATGTGTTTCCATTACAGGACTTTCTGGAAGGGGATCAAGATTTAATAAAATACAAACAGTAGTATATTTCACTCCTAAGAATGGACTGGGACCTTTCTTTCCAACTCCCATCCTTGTTCAGAGAGAGAAAGAGAAAGAGAGAGAGAAAGATAGAGAGAGAGAGAAAGGGATTCAATATTTACACATTGCTTAATTTATTCTCTCTTTGGAATGATCATCATCAAACTACTGTACTAGCAACATATAAAAAAGAATCATGTAGGTTTTTAAATTATTATGGTAAATGAGATTCCTGAAGCTGTTAAGTGTCAGAGAGATCTCAGATGTATTGAAGCCCCAATACACATTATATCAAGGCTAAAATCTCTGGTGTTTGGTTTATATAATTTATCTCATATATATCTGGATGTCTTTGATTAAAACATCTTCCTGACTACTTGATACTGAGTTGTGACATGTTATAAACTAACCTCTGGTGATTCATCTCCTGTCTGGGTATCAGTCATCATCTCAGGTCTTGTTGGTGGAATTGGGTTGTCTACAGTTCTTGCTGCCTTCTGAAAAATACAAACAGGATCTCCAATGAAGAATGTGATCAGTAAATTTTAAATGGGACAAACATGGTTAATTTGGAGATATTTTAATGGGTGTAGCCTCTCTGTAGGCCCATGGTTAGTGGAGACTTCCCTTGGAGTCTGGGCTCTTCGTTTCCATAAAGATTTGCATTGGATCCCAGTCCCAGCAAAGAGTTCCTTGCCATTGAGCAGATCTCTTAGCCAATCAGAGAGACATTGGTTACCTTCCTAGGTTAAGTATCCCTATTACACAGGTGAGTACTTCATGCCTTGCTGGTCTGCGCCTTGACCATTGGTTGCTGTTGTATAGCAGTGTCCCCTGATTTCTCCAAATATCATTGCCCAATTTCCCCTGGCAGCTCATGTAGCTCCTTCCAGCACTATGTAGGCAAACTGCCTGGTAGCTGCCTTTCTGGATCCAATGGGGTGTCTCTCTGTTGTGTGACAGCAGCCTGTGTTTTCTTTAGCAATGGGGTCTTATCTTTTGTCTGGAGTGGATAATCAAGAGCTTTGACATAAGTCTGTCCTGTTTTAGGGATCTCATAAGTCCTCCGATCAACAGCTCACTGTGGGAAGTAAACAATTTCTGGGACAGGGCCCAGATAGGCCAGAGCTACTTAGGGTTAGGCTTCCTCGCACACACTTCAGGGCTCTTCTTACCAGATGATGATCCCATCTTCCTCTAGAACCTACTGTACAAGTGTAAGGTTTCTATGGTATCAGTTCATGATGGATTTAGTTTTGAGTATATCTCTCTGCATCCTCCCATTACCTCCCCTCCCCCAGTCCCTTCCAGCCCAGTCATCAGTCTCATGATTCACATGTCAGGTTTGCTTACTAGTCAAGCATAATCTGATTAGGAGTCTCAGATGTCTAGAGCCCAGGTGAAACCACAGAAGTGTTGAGATGAACAAGAGTGCTGCTTCCACAGCCAGTCAGAAATTTGATGCAAGGGTGATTGAGAAACTCAGAGGATATTCAAGATAGTCCAAGGCAGAAACCCAGAGATCTAAACTTAAATCTCACCCACAATGGCTCAGGAAATTTTGCAGTAGAGAGGGTAGAAAGATTGTAGGAGCCATGGAAGGGCTGTCTTTTGCATGCACAGTACATAGTCCTCCATCTCATGGAACATTCCAGCAATCCCACTGAGGGGTCTCAATGGATTTGGGGAAAAAAGGAGGGAAATGTGGGGTTACCAACACAAGACTTGTTCACAGAGACTTTCTACATTTTAACAATTTTTAAAGTAAAAAAAAACAAAAACAGGGCTGGATAGATGGCTCAGCAGTTAAAGCACTTGCCTCCAGTGCCTAAGGCCCCCGGTTCAATTCCCCAAGACCCACATAAGCCAGACCCACAAGGTGGTTGCCCTGATTCTCTCTCTCTCTCTCTCTCTCTCTCTCTCTCTCTCTCTCTCTCTCTCTCTCTCTCTCTCTCCTTGAAAAATGAATAAATAAAATTAAGAAAAAAACAAAAACAATAACCTCTGGGCTTTCGTCTCACAAAGACAGAAGGGGCATTTCATGATTTCACTGTGAATTGTCCAGTGGTGGTGCTGGCAGACTCAAGGTGATGCAAAGAAGTATGTGTGGGCCTTTCAGAGCAGGAAGGGTGTGGGAGATATCTGTTTGTTCCCTCCAGACTGTATTATTTTGGGGTTTTATTGGATGTAGAAACTATGCCACTGCAGTTATGGGTAGGAAACAAATTGAAATATACCACAAGCTTCTCTTGTAGGTTTGAGGAACCCAATAGGCACTAATAGACTTTGGTGTTAAAAATTGCTCCCAGTATAAGAATATATTAGAGAATATTCCATGCTGTTGTTGATGTTTTGAAAATAAGATGTAGGGGCTTTGTTACAAATTTCAGTTGTTCAATCTGATTGTGAAGTGTAAGCAGTGCTCTTAAGAGGCTGATGCACAATAGGATGGAGGAAAACGGAATCGCTTTCTAGGAACAGGCACTAGGCCTGCATGGCACCTGTGGATTTCCTGAACTCACAGCTCGTCACAATGGTGCTGCGCTGTTATGAATGTTTCCATGTTTGGCAAGTTTCTATACACTCATGTCAAGTGAACTTTTGTCTAAGTTCCTGTCCCTCTATAAAACAGCTGTTAATTCT
>PVHP010029157.1:0-22577 GCA_004024765.1 Zapus hudsonius
TCTGCTGAAATCCATCATGTTTTCAAGAACAAGGGAAAAAGGGATTATTAGGCTTGGACCCACCAGGGAGAAGGGAAAGGAGAAGAGGCATGGTATAATTAAATTATCCAGACATCCCTGTTGTTATCAACGGTTGGTTTCTCATGGAGAATGAAAACACGAGTCAGAACAGAGACGGAGGCCAGCCCATTAGCCAGTAATTCCAAAATGATGGGTTCTATTGGCAGTGACAGTGTGGAGTGTCAGGGAAAATAAAAATAAGATGAATTGTAGGTTTGCCATCACAGAACTTATTTCTAGAGATCAGCTGGGTTTGGGAGACAGACTAGTCTTGTCCTTTTGTACAGAGAGGCCTGGGAGGGAGGGGGGACAGGGGGCGGGGGACTGTCCACGATCTACAGTAGATGGCCAAACTTTTGAGTTGAAGGCTTGCTCCTCACGTGTTCTGGGACATTCTGCAGGCTGTTCAGCATCCCCCAGGGCTCTTGTTCTTCCTGTCTACCAAGAAAGAACAGGAGCTCCCACAAGGCAGAAACACTGTGGGAGCTACATGCGTTCTCATTTGGAAATTGTCTAGCTATGCGTGTAATGTGTACATGGGGCATGAAATTATATTGTTGATTTGAATGATTAAAAAGAATTGGCCAGCCGGGCGTGGTGACGCATGCCTTTAATCCCAGCCCTCAGGAGGCAGAGGTAGGAGGATCACTGTGAGTTTGAGGCCAGCCTGAGACTACAGAGTGAATTCCAGGTCAGCCTGGGCTAGAGCAGGACCCTACCTCGAAAAAAAAAAAAAAAAGAATTGGCCAGACGTGGTGGTGTGGAGTCTTAGCACTCTGGAGGCAGAGTTAGGAGGATCATCATGAGTTAGAGACCACTCTGAGACTACATAGTGAATTCCAGGTCAGCCTGGACTAGAGGGAGATCCTACCTTGAGAAAAAGAAAAATGAAAAATTGGCGGGGGGGGGGGCTGGCTGGGGAAATAGCTCAATGGGTAAAGTGTTTCTCTTGTAAGCATGAAGGGACCAGAGTTCAATCCTCAGTAACCACATTCAAAAAGGAAAAAAATGAATGACCTTCTGGTTCATACCTATAATCCTAGCACTCATGGATGGAGACAAGAGAATCTCAGCTTGCTCACTGGCTAGTTACCTAGCTTAATTGGTGAATATGGAGCCAATGAGAGACCCTGTCTCAAAAAGAAATGGATCGTGCTCCTAAAGATCACATCCCAGGATGCCCTCTATCCTCCAGATGCACATATGTATACCCCACACACAAATGAACAAGCTCCCACACATGCATACACACCACACACATGCAAATGCACACACAAAAAAGAAAGCTTGCGGTGCATTAAATGACTGTCAAGTGCAATTGATCTTAACCAGCTAGACCACTGTTCTAAGAGCTTTCTGGGAGCCTTCAAGTCCTGATGGCAAAACCAGGGAGGGAAGCGATGCTGACCCACCCCCGGGGGCTTGCCTTGTGGCTCACAGTGTGTCCCAGAAAGGATGACCTGGGATGAAAGAATCACCCCAATAAAGGAGAGTTTAAATTCCCTTGTGCATTACATGTGGTCTAGAATATTCTCAGGCTACGAATCTTGAAAGATGAGTACATTTTTGATCATTCCTTCTTGCTCCGCCCACTGAGTGAGATCAGTGCAGGGTGCATCGGCATTCATCTCTAAGTGCTGCAGAGAGTGTTGGATCTGGAGCCCCCCAGAAGAGCAGTAGGGAAAGAGAATAGGATGAGGTGGAAGCCAGGCTGAGTGTCCGAGAGCCAGTAGAGGTAATGGACACAGAGACTGGGTTGTCCCTGGCTCTGCCCTGAGGCATCCTAGGGCTTCAGCGTTGGCATCTGGAAAGTGGGGGTAAGGCAGTGCCTCATGGGATTACTGTGGTCATTATATGATTCCGTGTCCAACCACACTATTAGACCCATTCCTGACATGGAGTGAGCGCTTCCTGGACGCTAGATGGGTTCATCGTCATTTCATCCATTTAACAAAGGTCTATGGGATCCCCGTTATTGCTAAACATTTGCTTTTTAGAAAAGGCTTCCAAGAATCTTACCTCTACTGTGTATGATGGGATGGGGAAGGAAAGAGATAATTATCATAGCAGGTGATTAATGGGGAGTGGAGAGGTGGGAACGTATCAGAAGGTGGTTTTGTGGGAGCGAAAAGACAGCTACATCAGGCTTATGTGTGTGTGTGTGTGTGTGTGTGTGTGTGTGTGTGTGTGTGTGTGTGTGTTTGAGGAGAAAAGAAGCTTACATCAAAAACAGTAGATTCCATCCAGAGGTAGAGAGATAAACAATGAGGAGGAATATAGAGAGGTCTCACTGATCATCTCTCAGGACCAGGGTTCCAGGAAGCTCCCAGTGTCCTGTTGGCTAGGAAAAAATCTCAGTCACATAATTCCATCAAAATCCTTCAACCATGGACACACTTTATGGGACATAATTGAGACCCTGAGATATCCTGGCTGTCATTCAGAGACAATATCTTTCTGAATTTCAACTTTTTAGGGCCTTAGGAAGTAAGTGATTATTAGCCTAATCTAAGCTAATTTGCAAGCAACAAACCAAGGGAAAATATGTAGACTCAAGATTGACTCCTGGGACCAGTAACAGTAACGCTAATAACAATCATGGCTGTGACCACGATGGTAGTGGATGGTATGGATTTTGTATTTTGCCACGTGCTGTATTCAGGGCTGATGCCTCGGCATAGCTGTGATATCCTCAGAACCTTCTACAACCCACCAGGTCTGAACTGTTACCTCCTCATGAGGTAGATGGTGATCCCAAGGCTCAGAGAGGACCCATCCCTGAGTCAAGCACCCAACCAGTGAGGACTAGAGCTTGGATGTGAACATGAATCCTGCTTGCCACACTCTATGTCACCATACTAATCCAGAAGTTGTCCTGTTCAGTGCTGAACACTTCAGGGGACATCAAAAGAAGGTGGAAGACATAGGCAGATGGTTTTCAGATCTTTTTTTTTAATATTTTATTATTTGCTTGCCAGGGAGAGAGAGGTTGTCATAGTCAGTCACACGCTGCTGGGATGAATCTCCAAACCAGGCACGATTTGGGGAGGAAAGTATTTATTGAAGTAACAGATCCAGGGGAAGTTAAGGAAAAAAAGCTAGCCCCCTTTCACAGATCTAAGCAGAGAGGAGACAGAAGCCCACCAGCACCTCAAGCAAGCAAGCACACTCTTAACTGGCAATCAAGAGGAACTCCAGGCTTGAGCTCAGACTGCTTTTTACATATGTATAGCTAGAATTCCAGACCCACCCCAGAAACACCATAGGGCTGAACCCTAGGATCTGGCCAAAGTGACACACCTCCTCCAGCCAGAACTGGCTGGAGACAATTAACAATTATAATAAACTTTTGAATCTATTGGGGGACATTATTTAAACTACCACAGTGGTGGAGAAAGGGTGAGAGAGAGGGAATGGGCACACCAGGGTCTCTGGCCACTGCTACAAACGAACTCCAGATGCACGTGCCACTTCATGCATCTGGCTTATGTGGGTACTGGGGAATCAAGCCCAGGCCTTCAGGCTTTGCAAGCAAGTGCCTTTAACCACCGAGTCATCTCTGCAACCCCTCCAGGTCTGTTCTGAAGAGAGGAGAGAAAGGACACATGAAGAGAGGGTAACAAAATTCTACCAAGTAAATGGAGGAGGGGACTGGGCATCCCTAAGGAGGAGGAGGAAGGTGTGGCTTCACTACACTGTGTGGTGATTCTTTTTGTTTTTTAAACTTTTTAAAAAATATTTTGTTCATTTTCAAGCAGAGAGAGAGAGAGAGAGAGAGAGAGAGCATCAGGGCCACCACCTTGTGTGTCTGGCTTATGTGGGTCCTGGGGATTGAACCAGGGGCCTTAGGCACTGGAGGCAAGTGCCTTAACCGCTGAGCCATCTCTCCAGCCCCCTGTGTGGTGATTCTAAGCATCCACTGTGTGGTAATATTCTGGACGCTCTTGAGAAAACTCTAGAAAGTCTCCAAAACTAGCCATATTTCCTTCCTAGGGATGAAGGATCAGAGTTAATGTTATCCCAGTGACTGGGGAGCTCAGCATCTTCCTGTGCTTTTTCTTTTCCTCCCCACAATGAATGGAAAGAATATCAATATGCAGATCTCTTGGTTGATGGCCTTTCTTTGAGGAAACCTTCCATCTTCCTTTCATTGTTGGGCTCTCTGGTTTATTCTCTTTTCCCTCTGTTTTCCACAGGAAGCAAAGGAAAACTGGAAAGGGATTAGGTTATGTACAGGATTACTGTGAGCCCATGGTTTCAAAGAGATAGGGAAGAAGAGGCCCAGGGAACACCTCTCTCTGTGTTCTGGAACAGAAACGCAGCATATGGTTCTGATAATTTAGATATACTCTGTCTCCTGGGCCTGAGGGTTCTGCCTTGTTACACTGGCCAGGAAAGAACACCTCTGATTTTGACAGATCTTGAAACTTCCAGAAACCATGCTGAGGCTTTGGCTTCTCATATCTTAGCGGAGTGTTTAAAACCAAGTTTAGATTCTTTAATTAAAGTCTCATGGCTATAAAACCCTAATGCTCTCTCTCTCTGCCACTTACCAGGTTAGGTAACCTTGAGCAACCAAGTCAGTTCCTTTCTGTGCCTCAGTTTCCAACTGTGAAGCATGGTACCATTTTTCCATCTAATGTAAGACGGTTCCATTTCCAGACACATTTTAATTTTTGTGCCATTGAGAAAGAGGTGATACCAATTCATAAGATGACATGTCCCAGCCTTAGAGAGTTAAAAGGAGGAAAGAAAAAGGGGTCTGGATAGATGGCTCCATCAGTAAAGTGCTTGTCATACAAACTTGAGGCACCCAGCACCCATAGGAAAGCCAGATGTGGTAGCTCATGCTTTTAATCCTAGTGCTAATAAGATCGATACAGGAAGATCCCTGGGGCTTACCGATGAACAAAACTGATGAGTTCTGGGTTCAGTGAGAGCCCATGCCTCAACAAATATGGTGGAGAGCAATTGAGGGAAATACTTGATGTTGACCTGTGGCCTCCACACATGCACACATACCTATGCATGTATGCATATAATGTACCCCCACACTTACATATATACCATATACATACACATACACATGCCAAAAAATGTGAAAAGAAAATGTGCATCCAATAACAGACTAGGTCCGGCTGGAAATTCCCTACCCTCATGAGACTGTTGCAGAAATAGACAAGCTAATGGAATAAATAACTCTTCAAACAGACCCTGGTGCAGAGCTGATGGCACTGAATGGTTAGCCTTTATGACGGCATCTTTTAATCCTGTTAACAGCTCTGAAATACAGGTTATTGTAGTCAGCTCCACGTTGCTGGGATGAACATACAAACCAGACATAGTTTATGGGAGGAAGGGATTTATCTCAAGCTTACAGATCCAGGGAAAGTTCCATCAAACAGCTGAAGAAGCTGGCTCCCATTCATAAACCCAAGCAGAGAGACAACACCAACCAGCCATCACCACAAGCAAACATGGCCAGATACCTCTCTGTATACCTTTAGACCGGACTTCAGATTCGCCCCAGTGACGTGCCCCCTTGTAACAAGAGTCAGCCTGCTAGGGGCTAAAGCTACAAATTCAATTTTAATAAAACACCTGAGTCTATGGGGGACATACATTTAAACTACCACATAGGTCTTATGACTGACTCCTTCTTGTACCTAGGTAGATGGAGGCCTAATGAGTCCCAAGGTCTAGTTCTCAGCTGAGAAGTAAGTGGGCAGGTGTGAGAAAAGGGCAAACCGTATCTCAATAGTGGCCTGATTGTTATGGCGGTAACCAAGAACTCTCTGATTGGACTTAAGGGCTGCTCTGTGGGAGGAAGCTCATATCTGGTACTGAAAACCACATCAGAAGCCTGTGGCTATGGAGGTTTTCAGAGGAACAACAGGCATCTTCAGTTAAGAATCGCAGGGCTGCTACACTACCTTCATAAAACCTTCAAAATGGAAGGAAAAGATGATGATATCAAAACAAAACAGAGACTAATTGAGAGGGGGGAGTGGGGTGGGAAGGAAACGATGATGGTTTATTGTCCACAATTATGCAAGCTGTCAATAAAAAGTTTATTTTTAAGTAAATTTAATTTAAAGAAAGACTCACAGAGCTGAAGGTGCACGTTTTGGCATTCAAGGAAAAGTACAAGAAATCACTCTTAAGTTAGTGACAAGATGAAGTAGAGTTTGAAAGAAGAAAGGCCCTAGGCCCCAAGAAGGAAGCTACTACTGTTGTTTGGTTAAGTGGATGTGTTGTGGGAAAAAGAGGAGGAGGACGATGAGGAAGCTCAGGAATGAAGCAGACCTAACCCTAAGCACACACCCCTTCCCAAGGATGAGGACAGGTTTGCTCAGAAAACCCTCAGATGGCCTGATCGCCCTGTGTCCAGTTGAGCTGCCTGGAATCTGAGAGAGAGAGAGAGAGAGAGAGAGAGAGAGAGAGAGAGAGAGAGAGAGAGAGAGAGGAGAGAGAGAGGGAGGGAGGGAGGGAGGGAGGGAGGGAGAGAGAGAGAAGAGAGAGAAGAGAGAGGAGAGAGAGAGAGAGAGAAAGAAACACATTTTAGAAAGAATTTTTTTTTCTTCTTAGTGAGAGAAACCTTGACTCCCAACACCACAGGGCACCACTGAAAATGTGAAGTGATTTCTGTCTCTACACAGACAGGAGACACTGTGGCTTTGAGAGGTGCAGGCTCGGCTCTGGTGTGTCACCAGGCTTTGTGAGAAGTGAGCTGGGAGCTGGGTGATCTCTCTGGCTTCTAATCAAAAAGAACCATCCCACACACCCCCATCCCACCCCCTGCCACTTAGATTCTCTGATTACCCTGAAAAGAAATCACACAATAAATCGTCTAATGACCACTTGTGATTTAGCTGCGAAGAATGACAGCCAGCTGGACCTCTTACACCATGCGTGACTTAGGCCAGGAAAACTGCAATGAGTCCTTTTATTCTCCAGGAGGACTTCCGGCTCTATTGTTACTGCGTGAAACAATTGCAATTTGAGGGTTTTTCTTTGCTCTGTGGCCTAATGCTCTGAGCGGGTGGTGCTTGCTTTAGCGAGTCTTGCTGTATCTAATTGCAAACCCCTGTGACAGCCTCCCCCCCACTCAATGATGAATCAGGATGCCTGAAGGAACAGGTCCATTACCTCCTGACGCTGGAAGAGCAATAGGCTCTCTTACACCAAGCAGAATGAAGCAGAGCTTTGCCTCTCTGCAGAGGCCGCTGCTCAGAGTGTGGGGGTGGGGGAGGGGTGGGGAGAGGAGGAAGGACACACACAAGCTTTAGTGACCACCTGGGAGCTCTCTGCCTTGGGAGTCGGACAAAGATAGGTTCTAATCTCTGCTTTTGTTTGATTTGATTTTATTGCATGTATATGTGTGCATGATAGGCATGAATGTGTGTATGCGCGGTGGTTTGGATATGAAATGTCCTCATATATTGGTTTTCGTCTGTTTGTTTTTGATGTAGGGTCTCGCTCTAGGCCAGGCTGACCTGGAACTCACTCTGTAGTCTCAGGCGATTCTCAAACTCACAGAGATCCTCCTACCTCTGCCTCCGGGGTGCTGGGATTAAAGGTGTCTGCCACCACACCCAGTCCTCATGTATTTGTGATTAATCTCCAGCTGGTGCTAATTTGGACAGTGGAGCCTTGCTGGAGGAGGTGTGTCACTGGGGACAGGTCTTGGAATTTTATAATCCAGCCCCACTTGCCAACGCTAGCTTACTCTTGCTGCTTCCTCTCAGTTGATGTTGCAAGATGTGACATCCTACTGTCTGTTCTTGCCATGTTTTCCCCATCACAATGAAACTTTCCCTCAAAACTGTGAGCCAAAATTAATTCTTTTCCTTTCGTACTCTACCTCTGGATAGGTGTTTTGTCCCAGCAACAGGAAGCTAACTGCTAAAGTATGTGTGTTTGTATGTGTGGGCAGAGGCGTATTTGCAGTTTCTTGTGCACCTGTGTGGAAGTCAGAGGTCAATGTCAAGTGTCTTAATGAATCTCCACCTCCTACTTTAAGACAGGATCTCTTGGTGAGCCTAAAGCTCATGAATTCAACTACACTAGCTAGCCAGTATGCCCCCTGCTTCCCAAGTGCTGAGATTAAAGGTGTGAATTACCACACCTGACCCTCATGTATTTGTGATTAATCTCCTAGCCAGTATGCTCCCCTGGGATTCCCTGTGTGTGTCCTCTGCTGTGATTACACATGTGTTCTGCTACACTTGGCAATATACATGTGTTCTTGTAATGCAAACTCAGGTGCATGTTTATGTACCTACCAAGCACTTTACCCACTGAGACATCTCATCAGCTCCAGGTCCCCTTTGGACATTGTCGAGTGTGAGAATCTATGAAAGGAGCTGGAGGATATTAAAGATCTCTGACATCGATGTTTCGGGAGAATTAAGTAAAAATGATGCATGTGAGATACTGCGCATACTTGTGGGTCTACAGTTCACCCCCAAAAGGTGACAGTGGTGGTGACAGTGATCACTGTGATGGCTTGTGTTCCTCTCTCCTGAATGTGAATACCACCACCATGGGTCTGAAGATGTGGTCACCCCAGGTGTGAGGTCTAGAGGAGGCTGAGTATTAATGGCAGACCAAGGGTCACCATGAACAAGGGCCAGATCTAGCTTAAGGGAAGACAGGAAGAAGAAGATCTAGACCCATGTTTTAGATTTGCTAGAAGAGTATATTTGTATGAGGTCTGAGGTACCTTCCAGAAGGTTACTCCCTGATGTTAGAAAGGCCTTTAAAAAAAAAAAACAGAAAAAACCCCTAGAAAGGGGGGTGGCCAAGTACCATGGTGTAATCCCATCTATCTGAGAGGTTGTGGCTGGAGGACTATGAATTTGACACCATCCTGGGCTCCATAAACAAGACTTTGTCTCCTCTGAGTCCCTTGGATTTAATTCCCAGCCTATGTGGGAATCTCATCTGAATTTCGTAGAGAACCAGAAGTCAGTGGGGGAAAAGAATTAAAAGGAAATCACTGTGTACTGATTAGGACTATTTCTGGTTGCAAGTAAGTGGAAAAACTGAGAAGCGAGTGACATAAATATGATTTTGCTTTACTCATGTAAGGAATCAGAAGAGAGGTGAGTACTGGTATTGATTCAGTAGCTCACTATTTATTTATCAAGGCTGGTAGACTAGCCTCTTCTATTATGGTTACAAAATGTTTGCCCCAACTCCGGGCATCAAATCCATGTTTCAGCAGAAAAGGGTGGTGGGGGGAATCAGAGTGGGAGCCACATGTGACCCTTTTATGAGACATGCAAAAGAACCCTTCCAACCTGTTTTCTTTTATGTTTCACTGGGCAGACTAATATTTCTCACTGTAAGAATGACTAGGAAAGAATGTATCTAACATGATGTACAAAACAAGGGCAAGAGAGGGGAGGAGGATTGGGATGGCTAATTAGCAGATTTCGAGACAAATAAAAACTTAAAAGTTGGGAATCCAAGACACATGTTAACAGAAATTAATCTCAAAAAGAAAGACATCCCTGCTGTCAACCCTGCTGTGGTAGTTTGAATAATGTCCCCCAATAGATTCAAAAGTTTATTATAATTGTAAATTGTCTCCAGCCAGTTCTGGCTGGAGGAGGTGTGTTACCTTGGCCAGATCCTAGGGTTCAGCCCTAAGGTGTTTCTGGAGTGGGTCTGGAATTCTAGCTATACATATGCAAAAAGCAGTCTGATCTCAAGCCTGGAGTTCCTCTTGTTTTCTAGTTTGGAGTGTGCTTGCTTGCTTGAGGTGCTGGTGGTAGGTTCTCTCTCTCTCTGCTTGGATCTGTGAAAGGGGGCCAGCCTTTTTTCCTTAACTTCCCCTGGATCTGTTAGTTCAATAATAAATACTTTCCTCCCCAAAATTGTGCCTGGTTTGGAGATTCATCCCAGCGACCTGTGGCTGACTACTACACCTGCACACCAACCGTATTTTTCCACAGCCATGCCTTACAAACCTGTCAGAAAGCAGAGAACTAAGGTGTGATAATTAATCTTTGTTGTTGATTTGAATGGGTTTAGAATCACCTAGGGCAGGGCTGGAAAGATGGGTTAGCAGTTAAAGGCACTTGCTTGCAAAGCCTGATAGCCCGGGTTTGGTTCCCCAGTACCCACATAAATCCAGCTGCACAAAGTGGTATGTGAGTCTGGAGTTTGTTTGCAATGGCAGGAAGCCCTGGAGTGCCTGTACCCACTCTGTTTCTGTCCACCTCTTTCTTTCTGTCTCTCCTATAAGTAAATAAATAAAAATATGTTTTTAAAAAGTCACCCAGGGAAGGATGGAAGCTCCAATCAAATGCAAGGATTAAAAGGAGAAAGCCATCCACGCGTGAACATTCCCTTTGTCTCTGCTCCCAGGCTGTTAGGGTGTGAACTGTCCTGTTCCACCGTGTTGTCCCTGCCACCATGGGGCTATGAAACTGTGAGACAAAATAAACCCTCCCTTAAGTTATTGCCAATACGTACTGTGGTCACAGCGACACAAACAAACAAACAAAAATGTAATGCACAGAGAGGAGACTCTTCCAGTTGGAATTCATTTAATCATTCAGCTAATACATACGAGTTCCGAGTATAGGCTGAGCATGGGACATGGAGATGAGGGAAGATAGTCCTGGGGACACCATCCTGGAAGCTGAAGAATTGCTCACAGGGAATGAAAAATGTCCCATCTTCATTCCCTGGTCCTCTATCTATTTCCACCCTTTGGTGGGACTTGCAGAAATTCTGTGTAGATAAGCTCTTGCCAGCTGTAGAAGTAGAAGGAAACCGAGTCTTGACTTGCTTTTAATATCACACAGCCTCTAAAGATTCAGCTGTCAGCGCTAAATTCAAAAGTCCCAAGCATCCCCACGGGGTCCTGTCGCAAGAAGCCCATATCAAATCTGACAGAGGCCAATTAAACTTTCCCTGGACTAAATAAACCAACATATTTTTTTTCCTCGTTGATCTTTCTGACAGCTAAATTCAAAACCATAATCACTGGTAATGAGACACCTTCTATCATGAGACGGTGACATTTTCCCTTCCAAATTCCTGCTTTCAAACTGCTGAGGAAATTTCTTGCAGGGTTCAATTTTGATCTCGTGTATTTCTGCCTATATTGGAATTTATGCAGTCGGTCATTTTATTTGGCAACTTGAACATCAGTGGTGTCTGGAGATCTTCTTTGCAAGAATGGAGGTGGCTTGGGGTTTCTGGGCTTCACAAAGTGAGAGGATTATAGAGCTGGTATTGTTTGTGGGGTGAGTTCAATTTTGTTGGGGATTTTATGGTGGGCCGTGGCTCAGTGGCAGGAAGGACAGACACGTGCTCCACTGTAGGCTGGGACAATGTCAGGGTTGTTTTCTGAGGTTATACATTGGACACCTACCATGTAACAGATGTTTGAGAGACACTAAAATGAATCAAGCCCGGGATCTTCTTCCAAGGAATTCAAACTCATAAATAACTATGAATCAATATGGCAAATAACAAATAGCAAAAAGAAAGGCAGACAGAATATAGTCAGTCATCTCTTGGCAACCATGAGGGCTGCTTGCCAGGACCTCCTGCAGATACCCAAACCCAGAGATGTTCAAGTCCTTTATATAGAACAGTGCAGTATTCACGCAGAACCTATGAATAACATCCTGTGTGCCATAAATCGTTTCCAGATCACTCATAATAAATGCAATGTGGAGGCGTTGGAGAGAGTTGTTCCACTGTGTCGCTCAGCAAAGAGTGACAAGAACCAAACCTCTGCATTCCCAGTGGAGATGCAAGTCGTTGGAGTCAGCTTCCACAAACCAGATGCAGTTTATAGGAGGAATGGGGTTTATTTCAAGCTTACAGATCCAGGGGAAGTTCCATCAAATGGTGGGTGAAGCTGATACCCATTCATAAATCTAAGCAGACAGATGCTACAAGCCGCCAGCCCCAGCAGCAAGCACAGCCAGGGTTCAGACCCTCTCTGCATACCTTTAGGCTGCAATTCAGATCCACCCCCCCCATGACACAACCCGCCCACCCTCCATAGCAGGAGCAAAGCTGCAAACTCAATTTTAATAAAACTTGTGAGTCTAGGGAGGACGTACATAAGACCACACAAGTGCTGGAATGTTTCTGATGCATGGTTGGCTGAGTCCACAGATGCAAAAGCCCTGGGTGCTGAGGACTGGAGGTACCCAGGTGCTTGGGAGGAGAAATAAGTTTTATCAGGGGAACAGATGTGCAATAGCATAATGTGATCTGAATGTGCAGATGTTGGTTGGATGTAGGCATGGAGTGGTGGGGGAGGAGCTGGGACAATATGAACTTATTTCTAAGGTCTTTGATTGTCACCGTGCCTCACAGAATGCCCCACAAAGTGCTCTCTCTCTCTCTCTCTCTCTCTCTCTCTCTCTCTCTCTCTCTCTCCATGTGTGGGTGTGCATACATTCATCCATCCATGCATGCATAGTGATCCATGTCTCTATCCTAGAAAATTGTCAAGTGAGGAGCAATGCTCCTCTCTGAATTCCCACCAAAGCTTTTAGTAATGGCAAAGTCCAATGAGCTACTTCTTTCCAAGACTTGGATCTTCAGTAGACCAGAGTTTCTCAAACTCTGCAGTGTCACCATTATGGACCAGCCAGGCATCCATTGTGTACACTGTATGATAGTGAACCGTATCCCTGCCTCTCTTCATTAGATGTGTCCCCACCTGCCACTTCTAGCAGCAAAAAATGCCTCAAAATGTCCCAAGTATCCTCAGGGGAGCAAAGCCATCCCTGATTAAGGACCATTCACAGGGAAGCTACTAAAGTCCTCAGGATCTTTCTGCAGGCCAGTATCCACCAAATGCTGACACCTTCCCCATCTAAATCCAGGACACCATCATGAACCATTTGGGCATTCCTGACGTCTCTCTGCCCATCACCCCATAGGTCTAGTCAGTGGTTCAGGAGAGATGATCTGTGGATATTTCCTTCTTCCCCTCAAATAACGACTATTTATTGGACACTTATTGTATATCAAGTGATTTATATACAGTATTAAAACAAACTCCTCAAGCCCTATAGAGCAGGTAGGATCACAGCCTTTATTTGCAGAGATGAGAAAACGGAACCGTGGGGAGGTTGTTCAACCTGCCCAGGGATTCGACACAGAAAAGCATGTGATTAGAGTTGAGATCTGAGTCCAGGACAAAGTCACTTCAGAGAGCCTGTGCCGTGAAGAGAAACCTCGCAGGCTGCGGCAACAGAGCAGGAGACAAGCACCGCTCTAAAAGAGGCGCGTGTCAGAGCAATTTTTAAAGAAGGTCTATGACAGAAAAAGAAAATACTGATTTTTAGCTGTAGGCAATGCACATAAGAATGTGACTGTGCCCGTGACCACATTTGCATTTTCTTGAGCTCTTGCTAAAATATGCTATCGAGTTTCTGACAAAGCAATAGAGCTAAAGATGTCGGGGTAGGGGGAAGGAAAAATGCTGTGTGCACCTAGACTCATCTTCAGAAATAATAGACCTCAGTGAAGACTTATAGCCATTTGCAATTACAGTCGCATTTCTGAGAAAGGTATATTTTGATTCTAGGTCAATATGCTGCCAAGATCTGTTATATAAACAGAGGGGTGAGGGAGGCCCAGCTAATGAGAAGATGGGGTTCTGGGTGTGTAGTTTAGGTGCTGATAACCATAAATAGCTTAATTGGGTTGCATAGTTTAGAAAGATAATCAGTTAAATGGATTCATTCGGAATCCAAGCTCTGACCCACGTGATTTTTTGTATACACACACACACACACACACACACACACACACACACATATATATATCACCCTGCATTACAATGGCTTATTTATATTTGCGATTTCTCACATTTGGCTTGGAGCTATTGAAGAAGGTATCCATGCCTTGCTTGTAATTTCATCTCAGAGCCCAGCACAGGGGCCAGTCCCAGAAGGACGGTCACAATTCTGTCTCAGTGCTTAGGACCAAGGATAGCTCTGCAAACTCAGTAGTTGTCAGTTCTATTCAATGTCTTATTTACAGCTGTATCCCCCCCCCAACAAATGCTGGGTGCTACAAAGATACCGGTCTCATCAGTATTGGGCAGGGAGAGAGGGACTGAACCAGTAAAATGTGTATATATTCTAAAAAGGGACTCAGATGAACTCGGACAGATTCTGGGTAGTCCAACAATGGCAGTCTCTGTGCTGGAGAGGCAGAAACCTAGTTGCTGCTCAGCCTGCAAAGCTGGATATCTCTACAGTCCCAATCTGGCTCCCAAGGCCTAGGGGATTCCTGGAGAGTCACTGGTCCTCAGTCTACATTGGAAAGCCGAAGAAGCCAGAGTCTGATATCAACAATAGATACATACATTTATGGAGAAGCAAAGGCAGGCAGGCGATGTTGATTTTATTTTAGAATTCCTTTTTGGGGGGAGGTGGGATCGAACCCAGGAGCTCATGCATGAAAGGCAAACACTGTGCCAATAGAGCTACACCCACACCCCAAGCCTGGACTTCTTTCTATCTGAGCTACCCAATAAATGACACTCATGTGAAGGGTGGCTCTTCTCCCCTCAGCTGATTCTCTCTGGAAACAGCCTCATAGACTCACACGTTCTGCTGGTTCAGTGACTCTCTCCTTTCCCAATACAGATGGGATCCATATCTTTGAAGCACCCAGCATATGTTGGGGACACAGCTGTGAATAAGATATTGAGCGAAGCTGACAATTTACCTGAGGGATGAGATGCCCAACTGTGTGTCTCCAAGATGATTCTGAATTCTGTCCAGTTAGCTCTCAAGATTAAACATCACATCATACTGACTTTTGCACTGTGATCTCAGAATGTTTCTCTGGTCTCAGTTTCCTGTCACTTGCATGTAAATAATAACAAATCCCCACCTCATAAGGTTGTTGGGAGAATCAATAACAGAATGCTCAGAAAAGTCCCGGATGCATAAAAAGTGCTCATTAAGTGTAATCTCTTCCTATCTCCACTTACGGATCTAAGCCAGTGGCCCCCAAATATCAAGAATTAAAATGTTTAAATACTGACATTTCGAGAGATGATAGCTCTCAAGCTGATGATTTTTATATGTATTCAGGAAAAGAAACCAAAGGGGTAATGTGACTGAAATGTTTCCCTTTTAAGAGCCCTTGAAGAAAATGTCCAAAAGGCAATTAGCACATGACTGTCACCTATGTCATCGTTGCTCATTAGCTGATCTCTTTCTCTACTAATCAAGCTCTGATATTTTTAAACCTTATAGAAGAGACTTCTCAAAACTCAGGAGAAGTACCAAGGAATTTGAAAGAACATGAACCTGGTTACCTCACTGGTGGGATGGGTGGCAGGAGCCAATGGGAATAGAATATAGGCAATATGAAAGTATTTAAATATTTAAATATATATGCAATCAGAGACAGAAACAGGAAAAGGAAAGAGAGAGAGAGAGAGAGAGAGAGAGAGAGAGAGAGAGAGAGAAATTGGGGTATCAGGGCCTCTAGCCGCTGCAAACGAAATCCAGATGCATTCGCTACTCAATGCATCTGGCCTTACTTGGGTACTGAGGACTTGAACCCAGGTCCTTAGGCTTTGCAGGCAAGTGCCTTAACCAACTGAGCCATCTTTCCAGCTCTGGATGTTTTTTTTTAATCCTACCTAGACTTCTTACTTGTTCCCACATGATAAACATCTCTCTCTTGTCCCCTTTTCCTTATGTTCCATGACTGAGGATTAAAGCTATTCATGAGCAGGCACAGAGCTAGTTGCCTGCTCTGTGACCTTGGCTGTCTGATTCTCTCCTCTCTGAGGCTGAGCTTCTCACTTGTCATTGAATCTTGTGATGATTCTACTTGATGTTTTCAAACCTAGAATGACTCCATGTCTCGGACACCAAGTCATTTATCTCTGGCAAGACTGTGTGCAGGTGCATGTATGTGAGGTGAGCTCTTTACCAAGTGAACCATCCTTCCAACCAGCAGAGCCCGTTGATGTGGCCCTTCTTGTGTTTGGAGTCTGATGTCCATGGTACCTGTACCTGACGTCTGCACTATCCTACCTATGAGCCACCCTCCCACTCACTAAAGGCTCACAACATGTCAGGTGACTCACATGCATTACATCCAGGCCTTGGGACAGTCCTCAGATATACTCAGAGAGCAAAGGTGACTCGTGTGAATTCCTGCTGCTTGTGGATGGAGAAGCCAATGCTCAACCAGGCTGACCCCGCCCCCAGAGGCACAGCTTCCCTTCCGATAGGTGCTCAGAGCTGTGATGGACACTTGACTTCTTTCTCCCAGGTTTGACCAAATTCAAGTCCAGGCTCTGCTCACAGCGCATGTTTGTCTTGCTGCCAATGTCCTTCACGGCTTGTCAGAACTGACAGGAGCGTTCTATGGGGGGGGGGCACACTCTCCATCCCCAAGGAGCCACATTGTGCTTCCTCACAAAACAAAATGGCTTTCTTTTTCCTTGTCTGACTATAGAACATGGTCCTTATCTGTCTGCAAAGAAAGATAACAGCCTCTCCAGGTGCTTAAAGGACCTTCAATACATCCAGAGCTGGGGCCTGAGTGCAGGGGGAAGGATGTTGGGCTGAGATCAGCTATTCCCTAAACCAGCCCGGATTCAAGAGAAATGAAAAAGAAAAAAACCTCCTCTGAAGCAGTGTTTGTTTCTCTAAAAATCTGGCAATGGTTGGCACTGGGGAGATGGCTCAGTTGGTAAAGTGCTCTCCTTGAAGCATAAGGACCTGAGTTCAAACCTAAGAGCCCGAGTGAAAATGCCAGGCATGGTCTGTGCTGGTGGCTCACTGCACCATTACTGAGAAGGTAGATGGCTGGAGAAAAATGCCAGGCATCGTAGCATCATGTGATTGTAATCCCAGTGCTGGAGAGGTAGAGACAGGAGCACCTCTGGGTCTCATTGGCCAGTTAATCTAGTTTAACTGGTGAGTTCCCAGACAGTGAGAGACTCTTGAGTAAAAAAAAAAAAAAAAGGTGAAAGGTGGTACTGAACTTGACCCCAGAGATCATCCTCTGGCCTCAACACCTATGTGCAAGCACCTACACACATACACACACACAAAGTTTGGAAATTGTATTAAATTCTATTCTCTCTCTCTCTCTCTCCCTCTCTCCTCTCTCTCTCTCTCCACCCACCATCACAACACCTAACAATATGTAACCCCTAGGCAGCTTCTTTTAGCCTAATTAGTCTAACGATTTCACATGTTTAAAAAGAGAAACTACAAATGGCAAACGGCCCACCCTCTGGGACTAGGAGGGAGGGCAGCCTTTGGGGCCAGTGGCCAAGCTGTCCCCTATGCCAGTCTGCCTGCTTTGGGACCGGTCTCTCTGCCTGTGTCATAATGGGTATCTGTCTGTGACCTTGTACTTTGGTAAATAGATCATTAGACAAGACCGAGTGGGCCAGATGATGATTTACGCAAAATGCAAAAGATGAGCAGGGTGTCACCGGCTGTAAAATGACAGGGCCAACAATTCACGATGTCTCCTGTTAAGAGCCTGGAGGAGGTTCTCACATAAACGGACATTTTCTGAAGGCTTCCCTTCCTGCTGTATCAAAGGAAAGGAAGGCTTGCATCCCAGCTCCAGCACAAAGCCCAAGGCCTCTGGCAAACAGATCCAGGGTTTGTTTGGATAAAGAACTTGATATCAAGTTACAACTCATTACCATAGCCCAGGCATTGTTCTTGGGGATAATTTTCCATTTTACAAAGCCTGGTTCTCAAAGCTTATTCTTGGCTCCTGGTGGAAGAAAAAAAAAATATTGGTGCCACAAAGACCTAGCCAGGGTCAAGCAGACAACTACACTGTGAGGGGGGCACACGCTCACCCCAAGGGCTTTGTGTTTCTTCTACCAAGGTCAGGAGGCACTCAGACACTGGCTTTGTGTTTAAGTAGAGGCAGAATTGAAGCCAGCAGAGACCAAGACAAAGAATTCTTCTCTTAGGCTCAGAAAACAGGACGGTTCCAAGCAGCAGATTCTCCTGTTTTGGGAGACTCTGAAGATGGGTTGGTAGTTATTTTTGCATTGTGGCTATGAAGGATATCTTAATGGAGGAAAGATGTGGGCTCATGGTTTCAGAGAGATGTCAGTCATTCGTGATGGGAAGGCATAGTGGGAGCAGGAGATATTCATGGCCAGGAAGGGGAGAGAGAGAGAGAGAGAGAGAGAGAGAGAGAGAGAGAGAGAGAGAGAGAGAGAGAGAGAGAGAGAGAGAGAGAGAGAGGAGAGAGGAGAGAGAGAGAGGAGAGGGGAGAGGGAGGAGAGGAGAAAGAGAGGGGAGAGAGAGAGAGAGAGAGAGAGAGAGAGAGGAGAGAGAGAGAGAGAGAGCGCACACTGGGCAGAACCGAGGCAGATTCAAGACCTGCCTCTAGTGAACACTTCCACCAGCCAAGCTCCACTCCTCAAGGCTCCACAGGCCTTCAAAATAGTACTTCAAAGAGGGAGGCCAAATATCCCAAATGAGTACCTGTGGGGGACATTTCAGATTCAAACTGTAACAGTCACCTATTACTAGGAACTCTGGAGGAGAAAGAAATTTCGAAGGGTAGCCAGCTTATACACCATGCAAGAGTGTAATGGAGTCTGTCGTTGTAATGGGACCCCCCTGCCTCTGCTATTCCTAGTTGAGTAAACCACTTCTTATTCCAAGTCTCAGTTTATCTTACCTGCAGCATGTAGATATAGCTAATTCCACTTTACATAGCTTTATAACTTGTGAAAACAAGGTATCCTGTTCTCTTGGGATGGGGCTGACCAGAGGGGATCTCAGTACTAGATGGGATGTGAGTGGGTCTCCCTCTAGCCCAGGCTGACCTGGAATTCACTCTAGTCTCAGGCTGGCCTCGAACTCATGCTGATCCTCCTACCTCTGCCTCCCGAGTGCTGGGATTAAAGACATGTGCCACCAAACCAGGCTTACTTTTTTTTTAAATAAAAATGTTGACTTACATCCAGGCACTTTTAGGGCTTGTTAAAACAAGAGAGATGAGTTCTTCCCTTTAAGAAGAGTTCTCCCTTATCCCTATCTCCTTGGGACCTTATCATTGTACTGCTTGGTGTCTGTATTATAAGCAACTGCAGGTCCACTGGATTTTCATCAAAGACCTTTGAATTCATTCAGAAGCTATGTGTAGCTCACCAATTGGATCATTACTTTTCCACTGCTGTGATGACATACTCAACAGAAACAGGGAGGAAGGATTTTTTTTGGCTCATGGTTGCTGAGGAATTTCAACCCATCCCAGTAGGAAAGGCAGGATGGAGTAGATCTGTCGGGGGCAACTGGTTCATGAGGTAGAGAAGTTATTCACATCACAGAGGACCAGGAAGCAGAGGGAAGAAGGTGAATACCAGGAGTGGGGTTAGCCTTCCAAGGTCTGCTCCTACTACCTTACTTCCACTCTTCGAGGTTCCATGGCCTTCCAAAACAGTGAGGACCATCAGGGAACAAGTGTCAAAACATGACAACCATGGGTTTCACATTCAAAGGATAACACCTATGTGTCATCCCTATGCCATGATAACCTTAAGGAAGAAACACAGTGGATGTTTGTGTATCTTGCAACTCCCAAGATAATATACCTATGATCTCCTTGTACATCTGTTTGTGCAAATCCTATTGGTATTTTTTTGTGTGTAGTATGTGTGGTAATATACACACACGTGTGTGTAAAATGCATATGTGTGTGTCAATACACGCTCTCTGTGCACACACTTGTGGAGATCAGAGGAAAATGTAGGCTGTCCCCCATAACTCATTCAGAACTTGCCCTTTATGGCAAGCTCTAACAATTTTCCAGTCTTTGCTCCCCACAGTACATGTGTGTGGCCATGCCTAGCTGTTTTTATGGATTCTGGGGAATTGAATGCAGGCAGACTCAGGGCACTTATGCATGTGTGGAGAGTGCTCCTAATCACTGAGTTATTTTTCCATCCCTGCTCTTGGTATTCTTAAAAAGTTTGCATTCATTTGTTTTTTTTAATAACGTTTGTTAGATCATTCTGGAATATTCTAGAGATCCATTCACTTCTGGTCATGTCCAGTCAGCCATTGTTGGTGAGCTCACTAATATTCTGTAGAAGTCAAGGCTTCCTTAGATACAGTGTCTCGTGCTTTGTTCTTAGAGCTATGCATAGCTGCTTACTTCATCTGCTTTCATTCACATCCAAGTTCACATTTAAGTTCACATTCCCATTCAGTTTACGGAAGAGTCCTTCACCCATCTAAAGCATCACATCTAATTTGAGAAGATCTGACTATGAACTCGCATCAATATTTATTTATTTATTTATTTATTTATTTATTTATTTATTTGCTAGCAGAGAAAGAGAGAGATGAGAGACAGAGAGAGAATGGGCATGCCAGGGCCTCCAGTCACTAGGAACAAACTCCAGATGCAATGCAACACTTTGTGCATCTGGCTGTATGTGGGTACTGGGGAATCGAACTGGCTCATTAGGCTTTGCAGGCAAGCGCCTTAACTGCTGAGCCATCTTTCCAGCCCTCGGATGGCTCTTTTCCAGAGTTTTAGACTGCTTCTCTCCAGTGCCTTTGACAGAATGATTCCAGATTTCTCGTTCTTTTCAATTCAGAACCAGTCCCCAGATAGAGGCTCTCATGTGAAGGCTATGCTATGTTTCCATTGATATATTCTTCTTTGTTGGTTCCTGCTCTATTTTTCTCTTTATTCCTGTGTCTTTCCAGAGACCAAATTCCCCAGAAATGCAAACGAGAAACACCTCAGATGCTTCCCATCAGGTTTGGAGCAAAGCCCATAGACCAGCCTCCCCTCCTCCCAGGGTTTTACATCACAACCACTCTTAACAATCCTTCCAGGTCTTTTTGTCTCCTTGGCACATTTTTTCTAAAACGGTTCTTTTCTTCCTCAAATGCATTTGAAAAACAACAATTTTATTGACAGATAGTAGACACAGAGAGAAGTGGGTCATTGAGGTTTCCTAGTCCAGCACCGCTTCCTCTCCCGGATTCTGGATGCAACGTGACCAGTCGCCCTCCTTCTCCTCCTGCTTGCCTTCCCCATTGTGACAGACTATAGCCCCTCAAAACTCTAAACCAGCTGGGGAGAGTGGTGCACAACTTGAATCCCAGCACTCCAGGAGGGAGGCAGAGGTAGGAGGATCACTGTAAGTTCAAGGCCACCCTAAGACTACAGAGTGAATTCCAGGTCAGCCTAGAAAAAAAAAAACTGTAAGCCAGAATAAACTCTTTCTAAATTGTGTTGTGTCACAGAAACAATTACGGTAACAGAATACACCCTCCTTCTCCCCAACAGTGTTCAGGGCTCCTTCTTCTATCACACACAAGTTTAGTCTTGCCTGACCTTGAACTTCATGTATAAGAGTCTTTGGATTGGTCTCATTTTGTACATCATTATGTCTATGGGATTCATATGGTGTATAATCGTCGTTTGCTTTTACCATTGCTAATTGGTGAAAGGACTTTCGGGCTGTGGTATTTGCAAGGAAGACGAAGGGTGGTACACCGATTACCAAAATCCTGTGGATGTTTTTGTTTCTTTAAATATTTGTACTGATTTGCAAGCAGACAGAGAGACAGAAAGAAGAGAGACGGAGAGAATGCGTACACCAGGGCTTCCAGCTGCTGCAAACAAACTTCAGATGCATGTGCCACTCTGTGCATCTGTTTATGTGGTTACTGGAGAATGGAACTTGGATCATTAGGCTTTGCAGGCAAGCTCCGTAATCACCGAGCCATCTCTGTGGATGTTTTAGAGCATGGGTTCAGCTTCCCATGAGCTGACTTGTTGGCCAGAAAAGATGCCTGTGTTCATCTGTGGTAGATGTTCCCAGGATGGTGGTCTTACTCTGCACAGCCCACCAGTGGAGTCGGGCAGCTGACAGAGGCATCTTTATGGAAGAAGGTTTCATGATGGGGAAGGCTCCTGTCTGTGGTGCCAGAAGTGTGAGGCTCAATGCTCACATTTATCGAACCCACCAAGAAGCAGAGAGCTTGACCAGAATCCCACCCTGAGGCTCTAGTTAGTCAGCATTGTCATGTCCCAAAGGTTCCACAACCTCCCCATACAGTAAGTACCTCCAGCTGGGGACCAAGGGTTCAAACACACAGGAGCCCATGGGGATCAGTGTACATTGAAACCGTAACAGCAGGGGAGGTCCAGCTGCCCAGATCCATGACTCCGTGTTATCTATCGGTTGTTAATTTGAGCCTTGCTGGCGGCTCCTGCACTAGAAATGGTCTGACATGCATTTCCCTAATGCCTGATGAGGCTGAGCGTGTTTCCTTGGGTTTATTGCTATTTGGACATTCTCTTGTGGTGTGCCAGCTCTAGTCTCTTTCTCGTTTTATTGCTGCCGAATACATCTAAGATCCACTTCAAGGTGTGGAGAAACTGGCGTGTTCAAACAGTGTAAGTGACAGGGGAGAGATGTGCATGTTGGGAGCATGGTTTTTACATGTGAAGATCCTGTATTTAGTCTTTCTGCTTCT